>VZTT01061088.1:119268-134021 GCA_013400855.1 Buphagus erythrorhynchus
GTCATGTTTGACCCCCAGCCAGCAAACAAATGCCAGGCCAAAAAAGCCACTTGCTCACTCCCCCAGCAGTGTAACTGGGGAGAGAATCAAAAGACTGAAGGCCAGAAAACTTGTGGGTTGTGATAAAAACAGTTTAATAGGTAAAGCAAAAGCTATGCATGTAAACAAAGCAACACAAGGTTGNNNNAAAAGTCCAAACATCTCCCCCTTTCTCCTTTTCCCCCCTGCTTTACACAGTGAGCATGGTGTCATGTAATATGGAATATCCCTTTGGTTTGTTGGTGTTAGCTGCCCAGGTTATGTCTTCTCCCAGCCTCCCATGCACCTCCAGCCCCTTTGCCTACATGTCTGTATGAAAAGCAGAAAAGGCCTTGGCTCTGTGCAAGCCTTGCTCAGCAATAACAAAAACATCTCTGTGTTATCAACTCTGTGCCCAGCACAAATGCAAAACACAGCCCCACACTAGGTACTGAAAATTAACTCTACCCCAGCCCAAATCAGCATAGGGTGGAAAGCTGTATTTTGCCTTGACGTACATATAATTGAGCTTGATGTAATGTAGTTGAGCTGAGTATGATATGTAGGAGAGCAGATCCAACACTAGCAGTGTTTTGGTAGCAGTGGGGAGAGGAGTTGTTTTGGTCGGGGGACAGCCTCAACAAAGAGATTGGTTGTGCACAGCCTGATTACACGAGAGATTAAGCAGATATTAAGCAGAAGTCCATTGCAAATTTGTCATTATCACTGAGCCTAAACCTGCATTTTTAACACTCTTTATCCATTCCTAACAAACATTTTGAGTAATGTTAATCCCACCTCATGAGCTGGCAAAGTAATTTGTGCAAAGATTGCGTGCAAGACTGTTTTTTCTCCTGGAAATGGAAAAAGCAAGATTGGAGAATTGACAGATCATCTATGGTCTCACAAACCATTATTTTTTACCCTGAAATATTTCCTTTACTCTAGTAAATCTGTGACAGGAATTGCATTTTACCCTACTGGGTAGGGGAGCAGCTTTGCCTTACTTTTCACATTGTATAACATTTTAGGCTTTGACTTGATTGTAATGAATTTTGTAGGGCAAGCAAAACAGCAAAACAGAAACATCTGAATCTCTCTTCTTTTTGTGAAAACTCACAGCTGGCACAATGATTATGCTTCCTTGGGGCTGCTAAATCCTGTGGGAGTTCTTTAAAATTATAGCAGATTTCACTGAGTGTATGTAGCAAATATGACCTATGAGTCCACCTATGTTTTCCTTTAGTTTAATACCTACCTCTCCACTTTGCTCCTTTCATCAGCTCTTTTTTAACTTTGTCCTGTCCTTGATTTTTTCCCGGAACAATCTAGCTCTCTTGGGCTTAGTCTTCATTAAAAAGGAAAAAAAAAGTTATCTAACATGTCTTACCTAACAGCCCTGTTTTTTCCAGTAAAGGTGAGAAAGGTGGTTTTCTTTTCAGGCCTGCCAATTCTTGTCTTTTCTTCTGAGATTGCTTGCCAGCGTGGAGATGGCTTTGTGTTGTGAATTCCTCTTTCACAGTTCTGCTCCAAACCGGGTTACAACTATCATGTTGTTCGAGGTTGCCATGCAGGTATCCATTCAGAAAGATTTCCAGTGAGAACCAGCAATATTCTTTCCTTTGAAGTGCTAATAACAGTTATTGTCGGGTTCTTCCTGTCCTGGGTGAGTTTACATAAGTGATTGTGTGTGTGTGTGTGAGATAGCAAAGGGGGGAAAAAAAGCAGATGGAAGAGTAGTAATAACTGGGGAGTGGACGAGTCCACAGCACATGGGCAAAGGAAATACTGGGAGAAATAATTAGTGCTGCAATCTGATTTGCTAATAATCCATTTATAAAACAGTTATGATATATACTTGTAGGAATGTGACTGATCATAACGACAAATGGCATTACTTCCTCCCCTCCCACTCTGTATTAAAGAACCTTAATTACTTGATGGCTCAAGACTTTGTGGGTGACTCATGCTACACAGAGTCAGATGCTCACAGCACATAATGGAGCTCTTGAAAAGCTTTCATAATGATGGCGGGCTTTGCACTACCTCCCTCCCATACATCCCTCTCTGCCAAAGAGTTATTAGGTAATTTAAAATAATTAAAAAGGAAATAATTAAAAGATTTTACACACACAGAAATAGCACTTGCAGCTAATTATGTAAGTCTATCACTTCTAACAGTGGAACACAGTTACCATTATCAGGGAATTGCGTTTGAATTGTGACGGATAATCCCCTAGTCCCATGTTGTACTCTTGCAAGTGGGAACTGGTTGTCTAGGTTTTTTTCACAGAATGAAAGAGGTGTATGGAGCCTGTGGTCTAGCCATGGCTCTGCCATGAGAGGTTTCTGCTCAGCTTTGTTCCCTGCAGATTTTTACCTAATTAAAACGTAGCAGAGAGCGAAAACCCCTTCATCCAATCTTAATGTCTTTGCACAGGGTGTTTTGCTAAACACGCAGGAGCTCCTGCATGTTTGCAACTCCTTGTAGGCTTGGGGTGGCAAAGTAACTTCCTGACAAGGACACTCTAGGCATGGGTCATGCATGTTAATTAAATAAATGACAAAATTATCCCATGGTCTTGTTGTCAGTAGCATGGACACCATCTCTATAAATATGGTGATAGGAGTATGAGGTAATAATTTATTTCATCAATCAGCAACATAGAGCTTTCACATGGATAATGGCAGCTGCTTAATGGTGAAAAAAAATTACACTGTAATTTTATCGCAAGAAGCTAATATCTTACCCAAATAAAGCCTTTGACAGTTTAGGCATTCAGAATCTAATTATTCAGAGAGAAATTTGGCCAAAGAAAGTGAGACAAAACTGCTTCCACTTTTGAAAAACATCTGTAATACATCACAGCTACATATCAGACTGCCCCTAACATTGGACTGTCAATAATCCAACCACTGGACAGTGATAATCTGGATTTTTGGATCTCTTTTTGGATCTCTCGACTTTTTATTTTTTTTTCTTCTCTTTTTTTTTGAAAGCTATTGGCAATATTATCTTACTATTTGTTTCATCTTATGTGTAGAGGTGTTGGGGTACTCTGAAGAAGTGTTCAAAACAGAAAGTTCATTTAGCCACTCCAAAACAGGCTCCAGAGGAAGCTAAACAGAGGAGTTTGTATCTCTTTGTCCTTTGCCTGTAGATGAAACAGAGAGAAAGAAAACCAGCTTTCGTGAGCACCTGCATCGTTTGCATCTTTGGTTGTAATATGGGCTAGCAGCAATTTCCTGACATATGAAATGCTTTTTGGTAGATTGTGCTTTTTAAAAGTTAAGCATTATAATAATCATGCAGTACTTTAGGAGTGGTGTAAGAGAGGTTGTATTAAATACCATCATTAATGATCTAAAAAAAAAAAAGTGAGAAAAATATGATTACAAAATTCAGAAGATATTGAATTAGGAAGAATAGAGAGAAAGTGAGATAATAAAAAATGACCTAAAGAGATTATAAAGGTAGGTGGGCGTTTTTATAGAAACTAAGATTCATCCTGGAAAACTGCAGGATAATAAATCTGAGGGAAAATAATCTGAAGCACGTATCTCCAAGAGGAAGAAGAAGCCTGGGAAGCAGTAATTCTGAAAGAAGTAAGATGATAATGGTTAGCCAACCAAGCTTGAATTTGCCATATCATAAAGCTGCAAAATGTTCAATGTAGTTTTGAGTTGCAAATGCCAAACTATCACATCACAAGACTGAGAATCTTTTTGCAAACAGTTTATTACAACAGAATGCAGAACAGCTCAAGCAGTTTTCAACTCTGAGTGGTGAGTTTTGATCTATTTAGTCACTGTGCAGTGTCCTCACTAAAACTAATACCTGCTTTAAATTTTTTGAGATATTTGCTTAAAACTGGTGAGTTGCTGTTTTGTTCATGCTGCTGTGTGTGTCACACAGAACCACTGTGGTCTTCAGTTGCTGTCCACTCAAGTCACATTGGGAAGCAATGTTGATAGCAACTCTCACACACTTTCTTCTGCACTTCCTCTTAAGTGAAAGGTTTGCATGTGTGGATGGAGGCTGAAGGGGAAAATACTTAATATTATTTTACTGAAATGTGCAAGGAGCTATACTGGCAATGGGTGGCCTGAAAACCTGCCCTTTCCAAGGAATGGGCAGTGGGGAAAAAGTGGTACAATTCATGGTGGTTTAAATTAAGAGGTTTCAGTCTGCAATTGAGATATGCTCAGAGCACACAGGCAGGCTATTACTACACCTTGTCTGAGTAGTAAAAACTCATATATTTATATAGTTGATGACTTTTGCATTGCCCTCATCATACCCTCAGTTCCTTGGCCCTGGACCAGCAGGTCTCTGTGCTATTTCCACTGAGCTACAGACAAGTAAAACTTTTCCCAAAAAGTGGCATGATCCTTTACATATCCTGGGCTGAGGCTACTGGGCATTTTGCAGAAGAATAGTGACGTATTGAAGCTGCTGCAGTAGGCATTGACAGTGAGCTGAGGACAGTTTTGATATGTTCCCAGGAATGAATATTGCTGAAGAGGAGCTCAGTGGGTCAGCTGAGGAATTGTGTTGCTGAAATTGGTTTCCACTGTATTTTTTTAGCTAGTGAAGTTTTCAGACCAAGGTAGATTATATTTACAGTCTCCCTATTAAATCATCATAAACTTTTAATGCTGGGAATATGACCTGTTCAAAAACCAAATGTAAATAGCAAAAGTTTGGAGTGGTTATTGAAATTGCTGTCAGTGTGAATCATACTGTCTTACCCAAGAAATAAGTTGCTGGGTTTAATAAGGCAGAAGTTGTGAAAATGAATATCTTCTCCAAATAAAGCAAAACTAACATTTTACTGTCTTCTGATGGTTGAAAATTTATGGTGGCAGCTAAGATATGAATGAAAGTTAAATAGTCCTATTAATTTGATTACTTGTTTCCAGAGCCATCAGACATGTGGAAAGTAATATCATGTGGGAAGTGGTGTAAGATTTACACTCGCCTGAGAGAAATCACTGCTCCGTCTATCAGATTTGATAGGTGTCAGAGGGCCCTTTGAAAATGAGTAATAAGGGAACTGAATAATAAGAAAGACACATAGCTGTTTAAAACTTTTAAACATTTGGATGAATTCTTGAACTAATTAAAACGAAAGTTTAAATGGAAGTTTTTACATATATCTGGAAGATGATAGAACTGCTCAGCTGACTGTGTGAATTATCTCATGCTCACTGGCATTTGTGAGGGGGGTTTTTGAGGTGCAAAAGATTTTATGGCTGTTAAAATTAGGGAAAATTTGGGTTGAGTCTGTGCCTGTATCCTTTCATGCATTCATGGTACAGGAAAACTCAACCATATCAGGCCACTGCTGTTCAAGCCTTTGCACAAACCTGAGCCATATTGCATTGTATACAATCCCCACAAACAATGCCCTTTCAATTTATTTTATGTTACAATTTGCTAAGCTATTAAATGTAATAAAGTCATCTCATCCAGGGCAGCAATGGGCCCCTACTGCTGTAGCAGTGGTCACAAAACCATGCTGATGAAGGGCCTGCTTCTTGCCTCGCAAATGCCAATGGCAGAACTCTTCAGTAACTTCCATGGGAGTGGTGTTAAACCCTAGAGGAGACTTACACAAAAATAATTGACCTGAACTGGTGAACAAATACATGTCATATTTTATCTTTGAGCCTTTTTCTGTTGGGGGGAATCCTTTGTCAGACCGGCCCAAGGAAGTTCCATTGTGGAAGTTGTGTGAAAAAAAGCACTGTTCAGAACCTGCACTTCCCATGAAACAGCAGCTGTACAGCCTGGCACAGAATAGGACTGGATTAATCTCTTATTCTTCATTTGAAAGGCTCTGTATTAAAAGACTAAGGTTTAGGATTTTACATCCATTTAATACCTGGCTAAGTATTGGGGGTATGTGCTCAGATATTAATGTGACTAAGAAGATATATGCTTGGGTTAAGGTTATTTCAAAAAAAGAAGCTCTGTCATTAATAATTTTTGGTCAGGAGCTCTGCCCGTCATCAGGAGATAAATCATCTTCCAGCAGCTGTGACAGCTCTTTAAGTCTGAGGCCCGAACAGCTTAATTGGGGAAATGATCAATTCTAAGATACATAGTCAAGATGACATCCTCGGTGCAGTAAATTCTTTCAGGAATGAACATGAATAAAATGAATATATTTATGGAACAGTGATGTAATTCAGAATCTTGGCTGTTAGGTAGCCTATGCATCTTCATTCCTTCCCTGCCCTGTAGCAGTTTTCTGAGACTCCAGCGTCAGATAACTGTGAATGGTCTGAAAACTACTCTAGGTGAATGCGGATTTTGTAAGAATGAGGAATCTTTCCAAATACTATGAATGGATAAAAAGTCTGTGTTTCCCAGTGAGTATTGTGAGTCGACTGTACCTTATCTTTCTATATATGGAGTAAACACAAAACAAAACAAAACCAAAACACCCCAGAGCACCAAAAACTCCTACCTCTGAGTTGCTGGAAAATATTGCTCCTTTGCAGTGACAATTATGTGCACTGACCCCATCCGTAGTAACACAGATCCTATAAGCAGATGATTCCTGTGCCTGAGCAGCACTTGAAAATCCCATGTTTTTTCTTTGCACCTTTCTTGAATTAATGATTTTTTTCAGCTGAGGTCACCTAGAAAAACTGTTTCACCTTTTGGGAATGCAAGGAGTTTCCAAGGGGTGTGATTTGTTACATGGAACAACTGGCAAGTTTTCCTCCGGACACTGTCATTACATGATTCACTGGTAACCCTGACTGCTGCCTGGAATTTACTTTGCAATGGAGGATGGCTCCCATTGGTGTATATATATGGCTGTAGTTTCCAATCCTGTCTGCTTTTTCTCCCCAGTGAGAGTTTCCAGGCATGAGGCACCCCAACAGCCCTGGAAAGGTGCTGTAGCTGTTCTTGACTGGCTGGGCTCAGGCAAGGAGGGAACCAGAGCATGGGCAGGGCACGAGGAGAACAGGTTGGTGCTGGCCAGAGAGTCTGTGAGTGGGCTGGATGTGGTTGCCCACTGCCCAGTTCTGCTGGTGGTGTTGTAGCAGACCAGGTGCTTTGCAAGTTGTCAGTGTTGCTTGTGGTAGGGAAGAATGGTGGATAAGCACTGCAGAAATGGGCCCCAGAGCCTGCTAGGTATGCACCAAGCAGTTTTGGTTTCAAATTAGGTTATTTTCATTACTAAAATGTGCCATGTGCCAGCATGTGTTCCCAGGGATGACAAAACACTACAGCAGCCATTCTTAAATTACAATTGGTGACTTTATGCAGAAAAAATGGCTTCAGGTTATGTGAATAGCATCTGTTCATACACAGGTTCTTGATTAACCTTGCAGGTTCCCATTGAGCTGTTACAGTGAATAAAGTAAGAGGCCGCATGAAAAGCACTTTCATATTGACATGAAGAAAAGCAGACCAAGTGCTCTTACTGTGTATTTTGTCAAAATAATTTTCATTCTGAAGTTTAAGCCACATAGCATAAATATTTCCGATCTAGCAGGCAGTGATCATGAAGCACATTCTGGAGTGCATGACTCAGGCCATCAAAAGAAAAGCTTTAACCACGAACTCTGTGAACTCTAAGGAAAACCTCCAGCTGAGCTAATATAATGTATTGGAAGTGACTTGGATACCTTCCTGTCTGTGGTGCTTTTTAATGAAATCTGTCCTCCCCCACTCTGAATGTGTGTGTGTGTGAGTGTGTACTTAATAGATACAGGGCAGTGAACTCCCCAGGATTAGCTAATGAAAATAGCACTGTAAAATGAATTGAGCAAATCAATACAGCCGGAACTTTGAGCGCTGTGACAAATGCACCAACCCCAAATTCCCCTCTCCCACTGCAGCCAATATTTTATGTGCAAGTGTGTGTTACAAACTTCCAAAATGAGACTGCTATTTGTAAATTAAAATTGACTCGGGCCACAGGCTACTGCTTAGGGAAGCAAAGGAGAAGGAAGAGCTCTTCAAGTAGTGGAAGATGGGACTGCCCTTCGAAAACTCTGGGTCATGCTTGCCATTAGAAGGACAACTAGGAGAGCTTACTGAGCTCTGCTGGTGTGAGGAACTATGTTCAAATGTGTGAAGTAATAGGGGGACTGGAGGATCTTGGGAATTTTTCCAGGGTCCTTATTGCCTTTCTGACCCCTCTGAAGCTTCCCACCCAGTTGTGAGAGCACTGGGTGAGGAGGGAAAGTTACCCACAAAAACAAAAGGCTGTAGATGGGCCAAAAAAAAACCTGGGTGCCTTATGTAGTCTCAACTTTTGGGACTTCATAAACACATCCCCCTGTTTCCTCCAACGCTGCAGGAATCCTGGCTTTGGAGAATGCAGAGGAAGCTTAAATTTACTCAATTTCAGGAGGAATTTTTCATCTTTCATGCAGGGTAAGTGACACATAATTTCAAATGTGAATGTCATAATTAAGTCTAATTATTTTACCATACTTTTGCCTTCATTAGACATTGTGTTTGCAATAATTGCTGTAATCAACCATATGGTTAGTATTAACTCGTTAACTACATGAGGGCAGATAATCCCTGCAGGAAGAATAGATGACTTCCAGGTCTGGAGGTGTCATGCTGAGTCCTATCACCCTGGGGAATGGCAGGGTTTTGGCTCTCTGTCACCTCTCACAGATGAGCAGGAGGGAAGGATTTCAGACGCTTCACATAGCTGAGTGGGTTCAGAGGATGTGAAAGCCCCAAATCTGTGCTTTGGACAAAAAAGCAAATTTGTCTGTTACCTCTGCAGTGCCACAAAACACGTCCATGTCGGTTCTCCTTGTTCCCAGGGAGCAAGGATGGACAGCTGGCTGATTTGGGGCAGCCTCACCAGACAGCTCCCTGTGGCCCAAAGATGGACACTTTTGGTAGGCAGACTGTTGTGGTTTAACAGAAGCATGAAGTGAGTCTGTAGGAAAACTTCTCTGTGCATTAGTACTTACATTTATCCGAAACCCCAGCTTCAACCTCGTGCCATCAGCTGTAATTTCAAGAAGCCACTACTAGCATCTGAGTGTGTAATGATGGTATCTACCAACTAATTCTATTTTTGCTGGCTTGCTAATAATTCTGTCATCTTGTTCATAATGATTATATTCTCAAATTATTTTTTACAGTTATAATTAAAAAAAAAATCTGGTTTAAGTACACTGTAATTTCTGGGCTTTGTAGGATATATGTTAATTTTTCTTTTGCAGTGTGCCAGGTTGCCAGAATCAGTTAATCAAGTATTTCATCTTTCTGTGTAAGACTTGCAATGTACAATGCTTACTAACTTCTCACCTGACCTGCTATTAGGTGTCTTGTATTTTCCCCGACCTCACCATAAGTCTGCTTATGGTGAGATCAGGGAAAACCAGAGAGCAAAATTTAATCTTGATGCTATTTTCCAGCCAAATGTTTAATCCATATGTTGATTTCTTCATTTGTTCTCCTTTTTTCTGTTTTCAGAAAAGCAAACAAAAAATGTATTCTCTCATAGAGCCAACAGTGATGATCAGAGCTAATCCATGACCTCTTCAAAATCTTTAGTGGAGATGCAGCAGATTTCTTCAAAAGCTTTCTCAGCTTCATGGTGGAATTGGTGGTCAAAGACAGAGAGAGAGTGCAAAAAGATCCCAGTCCTAACTGGCCTTAGCTGAAATTTGGTCAGGTCCAAAGGGCCCTTACCTGGAACAGCCAGTACCTTCTGGGTACCCCTCTCAATAGTGATGAGGGGACAAAGATGATGTCCTTGTGCTGATGAACACCTGTCTTACTCCTTTAGCTGGTGACAATAAGGAATGCCTTTAAATTTTGAATGTTGAGCCTGGACTTCAGACAGATCCCAGAGGTGGGATGATGGGCCCTTTTTTACAAGGGAGGGATCTTTGTATCCCTTGGATTTGTTTACTTCAATTGTACTACAGCATTCTTCTGGTACAGACAGGGGAGGATTTCAAAGTCCTGGGAAATGAAAAATGCATCCTGGTTTCCTCTTGCTCTTTTGGCACAATCCGAGACTGCCCTCAGCTCCAGGAGGTGTCAACTCATGATTCTCCTTTTGTACAAATTATGCTCCTTTTGTACCAATGGAAAAGACTTGCAGGGGGTGGATTCAGTTTATCCCATAGATCAGTCAGGATGGTAATTTTACAGCAGGTTAACAGTTTGCTCCCTTGATGATCCTGTTCCTTTCCAACCTCGGGGGTCAGGGAAGAAGCACAGAGAGGGATACCTGTCTGAAAGGTGTCTACATGGTATAGTGACACCGGTTTTTGGGGCACAATAATTAATTAATTAAAGAAGATTTGGCAGACCTTCTGCAAAATTAAAATTGGTGATTTCCAAGACCTTTTACTCCCTAGACATATGCTAGCTTTTTCTTCTGGATAACTCCTTGATGAGAAAGAGGGTGAAGAGGGCTTTTTGATGTCTGCTCCAAATAGGCCACTTCCTAAGTCCCATCTTTGTGATTTATTGTGATTTTTAAAGAGAATAAGTGGAGCCTGTATCAACTGTGTGAAGACAAATGGAGGAATTTGTTTTGTACTGACTATAATGCAGAGGATATATTATTACTCCTAATTGTAAATGTAGTGAGTGGAACAGAGACATCTTTTCATGCATACAAACAAATGGGGTAGGTGCTTTTTGAGGTGTGTAGAGATAAAACCTCAAATACAAGACATTCTGAAAGACAGCAGAAAATCTGTGGCTGAATGCTCACAGGGCTTGTGTGGACTTTGGGAAGCAGGCTTGTATTCTTTCAAAGCATACAAAGTCCTACCAAGCATGGAATAACCACTTCATCATTTTAAATGAAGGCTATAAAAAATTACAGTCAGCACATAATAGGTGTTTTGCACCCATGCTAAGTACTGCCAAGAAAATAGTTACTTAAGTAAATCAATAAAGTATCATTCCCTTCCAAGGTCTTCCTGTCCCAGTCCCTGAACCTCTCATTTCAGAGGAGTACTCAAAACCTGTTCAAGATTTATTTTGATGAAAGTAAGCATCTCTGCATTATCAGGCAGTAAAGAAGTTGTTTACTGCTACTCCAGTAGTGTTGAAAAATCTCTTTAAATACATACTTGCATTGTGGCTATCATAAAAATGTCTACTAGCTATTGGAGCCCCCAAATTGATTTTTTTTTTCTTTCCAGAAAACAAAGAGTTCAGTCTGAAACCTAGAAATTGCTTCATAAGAAAAACCATTTGTGTAGAGAAAGATGGACTGAGGTATCCTGTCATATATGATGTTCAAGTTTGGTATAAAACATTTCTATTCATATTCTGTTAGCAAATAAGCCTGGGCTGAGGTAGCAGCACCTGTTCTGGGTTCATTTCCTATAAATCAGTGTAGATGTTTAATATGTTCCTCATTACCGGAGGGCTTGAAAACCAGCAATACACCTGTAAACCAATTTGCTGGCATTAATGCTCCAACAAAATACTGAATTTCCAGTTCACACTGTCAATTATTGGCAGGAAACAGATTCTGACTTGGCCCTTGTCAAGGATAATACAATTCACAGTCATACTGCTCCAATCAAGGTAGGAAAATGCAGTGTGCAGGATATGCTATTGCAAGAGCTGGAATTCCAAATTTTTAACACATGCAACAGAATCTTTTCACAGGCACTGCATATATAAAATGATTTTGTGAAAAATTTCAAATGGAAAAGACAGTGAAGAAAATCTTCATCTGTTTGCAAAATGTGTGAATGATAGAAAAGCTGACTCAGCTGCTGGCAGTGAAAGGCTTTCCCTGCTTGGAGAGGTATCATGCCAAGTAGGTTGGCAGAGCAATTCTGCAAAGGGGAAAATGGCTCATGCTCTGTGCATTCACCCCAGACTCAAACCAGGATGGTGTCCCCTGCTCTACTTTTGACCTCAAAACATTTTGGGGGAATAAGAAAGCAGAGGAGGAGTGCTGACCTGCTTGGTGCAGGGGAGTGGCAGACAGGTTCCTCATCCTTGAGGACTGTAGAGCCATGAGCTCCTGGGGGGAGATGCCAAGGTACCAGGTTTTGAGGACCTCATAGCACCTTAGTAGTTCTCCAGGGGCTGCATGGCTGTTCCTGGTGAGGGACTGAGAATTTAGGATGAGATTCATTTTTACTTCAGTCAATTAAAAGTTACGTGTCTATTTGAAGCTATTTATTTAGGCTTCCTGCAGATAACACTTTCTTAAGCCTTAGCTTGAAGTGTTAACTTTATCTGGATAGGTTTTCTCAAGATTCTAATCAAGAAATATGGTTTTGTGGGGATGTGGAGAAGACCAGATGCCTGCAAATCTGAAATCATTAATATTTTTGCCAGAGTGAGCATCCTTGGGCAAGGGGGCAAACTTGCATTACTTGTTGGAATGATGATGAGTGAAGGGTGGAAAAGTCATGCTCATCATTGAAAGGACACAAGCACTTTTTCTGTGTGCCTCATACCTGTGAGTAGGATGCACCAGGTTTTAGCAGACCTGGCACAACAGTGACTCTTTGACATTATCCTCCTTCTCCCAGATGCAAAATGTCATTATCAGTATTTCTTCATTGTCTGAGCATGTTCTCTTTTTTATTAAACTGAAATACTGGGTTCAGAGCAAATGTTAGTTGGGAGCTTTATGTTTCATGTCCCTTGTTTAACTCGAAATTCATCCTGTTTTTTTTTTGCTAAACTTACAAATAAACCCAGTATTTTTGATTAGGTTTTTCATTTTTACATCTTGAATAAACCTGTCTTATTGATGCCTGCCTTTCTGTTTCTATGTACAAATCTATCAAGACCATCAGGAAATGGTTTCACAAACAGAATTTATTGCAAAGCTGATTATGTATTAATATATACAAATGACAAATCTAAAACACAATGTCAAAAAAGCAAGAAAATGCAATCAGGAATTTATTATTCTCCCATTACTATTCAGCTGGGAAAATAGCTGCTCTACTTTACCAAAATAACTTCCCCCTCCCAAACCTTACACCCAACCTGGGTTTTCTAAGTAAGTGCCACAGAAGTAGTTGTAATAAAATACTTTAATATATAATAATATCAAAAGCTCACTGTAATTTATCCACCTATTTTTCTCACTTCTATATTCCAAGCAGGCTTATTATAAAAATTCATTGTCACTCATATACCTTGCATATATGTGAGTGTGTCTCTAAACTTATAGGTCCATTGTAGAGATGGAGTAAACATTTCAGAACCTTGCATCTTGTTCTATTTTGTACCTGTTTTTCCAACATTGTAGGAAAGGTTTATTCTAGGAAATATTCATACAATTGTTTCTCCCCAAAAATTGCCTTATCCCAAGCCCCAAATTTAACTTTTCCCAATTAATTTTTTTAAAATAAAAACCAGCAATTTGAATAAAATGCTTTTGAGAAAAAATTTAATGCTTTGCTTTTCACCTTGGAAGTGACATTAGGACAATGCCATGTCTGCAATACCTCCTTTATACCTCAAGACTTTTGACTGATAATCAGGCCTTTTTCAACTGAAGGATTCATCATGCTGACCATTTTGTTGCCTCTCATGTTTGAGATATTAGGAGGAGTCGGAAGTGAATTGTGCCTTGCAATGGCTTTGGTTAGCAACAGCACTGCATGTTGACACTATTACATTTACTTGCCACGTATTGCTAATTACAGATGAATTTTATATCTGACAACTCCTATGTGCCCACATAGCAACTGATGAAATCTCTCTCATTTGTAGGGAAAAAGTCTTTACTTTTGGGAAGTCCGTGGTAGTCGTAGCCCTACATTTGTCACCAGGAGCTGATTCAGTGCCACATTAAATGAGGGAACATGGTGGCTCTGGACAAGATGAGCAGTGAGAACCAAATGGTTGATGCACACAGGCACACAAACACGGGCACAGATCGTGCAGCATACACCACATGCTGCACCCATACTTGTCTCTAGTGCTGGCTCTAGTATACATGTGCTTGTGTATTTGTGCACATACACACATACCCTCATGACTGAACTCCGAGGCATCCTGAGCACAACAAAGAAATGATCTGCCTGTGTTTCACACAGAGGCAATCACTCTACAAGCTCATGTGAGAAGTCATTATAATAGTTACACTATTTATGGAGAAATGTGTAGCTAAAATGTAGGAAAATTATTGTTCTCCATATTCTCACTTTTTTTTATTGAAGAAACAAATCACACAGTAAATTACATCTGATTTGCATGAAATGTGGCATGCACCTAGAGCTCAGCATGAACCTGGGGAAAGACATTGTTTTAATTCCATAGCCTTTATAGTAGTTTGTTTGTTTCCTTTCCTTTTTTTTTCTTTTTTTTTTTTTTTAAGATAAATTTCTGAGCTGTGTTTCTTATTTGGCTTTGCTTGTATTTTATAGGCCCTTCTGAGTATAATTTATTATCTCCAAATTGCTATGGTGAGTGAGGAAAAAGTAATGCCCACTACCCAAGTGCATGTGGAGGAGAAGAAGGAGGGAGTACATGTCTGCCCCATGGTGATAATAGATGCTGCTCAAGCTGGGATCTGCTACCACTTGTTGTGGAGGTAATTCCTGAGGGAATCATAAAATATGCTGAGTTAGAAAGGACCCACAAGAAACACAGAGTCTAGTTCCTGGCCCTGCACAGGACCATCCCCAAGTGTCACACCATGTGCCTGAGGGCATTATCCAAATGTTTCTTGAACCCTACCAGGACTGGTGCTGTGAACACTTCGCTGGGGAGCCTATTCCAGTGT
>VZTT01061088.1:168752-191522 GCA_013400855.1 Buphagus erythrorhynchus
CCACTTTCAAAGCTGTGTGTGTGTGCCTGTGTGTGTGCATATGTATATCTGTCTTACGAATGGCTAATTCAAATCAAACTTGGGATTCTAGTCAAGACAACAGCTTCACTGCCTGAACCAGCTTGTTTCTGTACACTGATCATTACCAGAAAGAAGAAGAAATGCAATCAAGTTGCATTCAACTCCAAAAAAAAAAAATAAACCCCACACTTTCCAATAACAGCCCACTATGCCATACTTGCCTGTGTAACAAACATATGGAGTGGCACATACCCTGGACTTGATTCTGATTGAAATTTCACAACTAACTCCAGCATCTGTAGCTTGACTAATGCAGCTAAAAGCTCAACCAACCTCTTCCCTTCCCCCTTATTCTTATTACAGGGCCACAGGATGAAACTTCATGCACCACAGGCAGAGAGAGGCATCTGCCTATGCAGGTATGTGCAGCACAAGCTCTAGGTGCCCAGGAGCACCACCACACTCCACGTCCTCACAAGCTGTGGTGGATTATCCAAAAGACAGTGCTGCCTACACCCATTCCTTCAGCTCAGCCATGCTGAGAGTGTTTTAAATATTGCAGAAGCATAATTTTGGTCTTTTCCAAGACACTGCAGTGTTCATTACTATGAAGTGTCAGGAATTCAAAGGGAGAAACATGTGAGAACAAAAGTAGATGCCTCCAGCTTGCAGCAGCAGTGCTGCTAATTGAGACACTTGCAAAACAATGTCATATGTGTCACTGACTTTTATTAACCACAAGAAACACCTCCAGAAAAATAGAAAATGCTTATATGATTTTTTCCCCCAGCTTACAGCTGTTTTATAGTGGCTGCCTCTCTTGTCCCTCAGAATGGATATTGTCCAGAAGTATTTGCAGACAAAAAAGATCTTCTAGGACCACTCACACTGGGACACAGGCATTAAGGAAAACTAAAACAAAGGAATCCCAGATGCAATTGAAAGAACAGTTAAAAGGCAAGGAGGTAATGTATGTGCTTCTCTGCCTTGCTCTGGGTGACACACTAATAGGTTTCTTATTCTGCTTTCTTCTGCTAAGAGACTAGAAGACATATGTCAGTTTTCCACCTTAACTGTGCATTTTCTAGTTTGTTTGGATTTATGTCATAACCTTAATGGGATTTAAATGGAATTTTTATATGTGAATAATACTCTGCATTAATGCAAGATCTTTAGGTTGCTGTGTTACCAGCTTGATTTGCATAAAGGTTTTTAAATATGAAAGAAGAATAGCCAGGCTATTGTAGATGGCAACGTGAAAAAAACCCACACTGGCATAATAGTAAGAGGAGAAGACAACTTCCCCAAAACACTGGCTTGTGAAAGGGTTAATTCTCTGGCTTTTAGGTACAACTGGGTGTGAGAGAAGAGCCCAGAGGTCATGCTAGTTATGAATATTTAGTTGCTGGAGGGTCTAGGCTGGATTAAATGGTGAAGCTGGAAGGTCAGTGTCATAGGTTTATACTTTATCATAAAACATTTTATGTTCTAGTGTCCTCTCTGTGTTCTGTAAATGTAAATTGTCTGTCAATGAATAGCTCACACACTGATGCTACACATACCCCACACATTGGGGTGCAGAAGTGTTTGCTTCCTTTAAGTTGTAGATTTTGAGATACTATCTATAAATAATAAACACAATAAGGTGTCTCACATTGAAAAGCGTGCCATTATGCAAGTACATATAACATATGTTTAATATACATTATGTTGTCCTCCTATTTCCAAGTCCTTGTTTACCCTTGAGTATATTGAGTAGGAGAATACTTGTTCCTTTGGTATTGTTACTTCTTCAGAATATGAATCTAGGGCACAGAGAGTTCTGAAGATTCTTCCTGACAATTTTTAGGGAATAGCACCACAGATCTTAGTTCTTTGCCTTAAACCTTTGCCTTTATCATCCATTTGGTTATCCAAGCCTCAGCTGTGTGTGAACAGTTCTGAGTTACTGATGGTTGTGCAGTCAGGGAACTTTCCTGCTGACATGCTATTCATTCTTAGTGTACCATTATTATTTTTAGATGAATTATGTATATAACACCTTTAGTGTACAGACTACTCTGCATGTGAATAATAAAGTACAGTCTTTGCTCAGAAGAGCTGACAGTGTAAGGGATTGATCCAGTAAACACTTATTCATGGGTGATTTGCTTAGCCTACTGTTGTGCGTAATCTGTTGATCTGGCCACAAACTAATTAGATAACTTGATGAAAAAAAACCCAATAGGACATGCTAGGTAGTGCAGGAAGGAAGGGATGAAACACGACAGTACACAGAGGCCTACGAAGAAAGAGGACAAGCACAGGCTGGTTTGGATTTAATTCACTTCTCTGTGGCAGCATCTCCATGGAAATGCTGTAAAGGATGGAGCTTGGGCCCTGGAATGAAGTGTCAGGTGTCCTCCAAGCCTTAAATTTTGTTGTGTTTTCAACATGCCCTCATGCAAGGCAATAGCCTTGTCTTGACCTAATTATTTTTTTATGGTCCATCTCTGCAGTCAGTTCCAGAGGAGTCTTCTCAATTTTTTTAAGAGTAGGTGAAATTGAATATATACACACAGGTCTGAAGAGCATTGGGGTGGGCTGAGTTAAACCATTGGTGGTGACTGGTGCTGGCAAGGATGGTCAGTGGCTCAGTTTTTGAGAATGAGTTAGTCCTTGCCCATGGGGAACAGAACTTCAGCAGCCAGGTGTGTGTATGACTGTCATGCAAAAAAAGTTTTATCATGGGATAATACTACTTTGGAGTTGACAACTGGCTCTTTATCTCATGCAGAGGCAGAATAATCAGTGCCAGTCTGACAGATACTGGTCTTCTGTTCTTTCCAGGGATTTCTGCAGGGCAGGGGGGGTCAAGCAATAAATTTGAGTTGCGAGATTTCATGTGTTGTTACAAATGAGTTTAAAGCACTTTATCAGGATTGAGGCCTGGAAAAATCACTGTTTGAGTGTGGTTAATTTCTGTTCAATAGCAATCTTTAGTTTGTATCTTAAGGTCCTGTCTTACTGCCGTAAGTGATGCTTGGACTTGCAGAGACCTTGTTTGCATGGGTTCAACATTAAAAAGCTGCAGTAAGGCATGAAGACCTTGGCAGAAAGAAGCCAAACCCATGCATTTTTGGCTGGGAGGTGACCCATGGTAGTTTATCCATGGAGCTGGGGCAGTGAAGGGCAGAACAGTACCTGTGGCTGGCTTTGGAAGCCTCTGGCTGATGGAGCTGGTAACATCTGCTTACAAGCACCCTTGAAGCAGTTTCCTGGGACCTGGCTTCTGTTTGCATTTTCTGTGGGATCTAAGCTAAAGGATCTTGACAAGAAAAGTCCGCTTATAATTATAGACAAAATAATTGTCTCAAATGATTATCCAAGATGCTCATTTCACCAGCTGGTGTTTGCAGCATGGAATGGGTCACAGGTGGCTCAGAAATAATAATGTGGTGTTTATGCAGCTGACCACTGCACTGGAAAAGGGGTAGATGTATTTCACTAAGTTGGTCCCAGATGGAAAACTTTAATGCAAAAGCAGATCAATTCTATTCTTACTCTAATGTAGAAGTAAGTGGGAAAAGAAGCAAAATATGGGAAAACATCAAGGTGTTATGCAAAATAAAATATTGATTATAAAAATCCCAAAACAATTTGCTTGCTGTCTTAATTTTTCTCTCATGTCTAGTTACATGAAAATACTTCTTCCTGCTCTTACATCAAATTAAACTAAAACCTTCCACTACAGAAAACCATTTTGTTTCCTTTAATTTTTTTTAGCAGGAAATATATATCTCTCAAAATCTGCAGGGATAGAAGTTTAATTATGTCTTAGTTGCTTGCTGTTATTTTGAAATCAGTGCTTTAGTCTGAATAAGCACTTGGTGGATTATAAAATGGCATGATGAATATTTCTATTTCTCATGTTAAAATCTAGGTTTTGTAAGGTAATTGACAATAATGTAGTTGACACTGGATTAACAGTTTTGACCTGAAGTTGATATCAAGAAGGGTTTTTTTAAGAAATGAACGAATGAAATTTTTTTTTAAAGGACCATACTGTGGGAGAAAATATACCTGCAGCAGTAAGGATTAATCCACTCATGTTTTGCATGACAATCAAGCTGCAGATAAAGATACATGAATAAGCGAAAACCCACACAAGCACTTTTTATCTTGGTAGAATTTTATGAAGACTTTTGCTGGACTCCATAGAAATAAACTATAAAAAAACTGATACAGAAATGAAAGTTCGGACACAGATCATGTGAATAGGTCAGTCCTCAGAACAGTAGTCTTGACTCCATGGTGAAAATGATGGATGAAACTGGAGGTCAGCGCTGAAATGCTGGGGAATTTCTGGACCATGCCAGGGTGAGGGACAGAATGTTGGGACAGCTCTGAGGAGAGATAGTGTCATTGCTAATGGGTGGTGGTTGGGCAGATAAAATGAGGCCTGATGCAAGTGACTTGGGTAGAAATTGGCTGGGGGAGTCTTGCTGTTTGGCACAGAGCTAATTGATGGCAGGGTCTGTCACTAGAAATGTTCTCGTTTTGTGGCCTCCCGGCTGGGGCCAATATGGTCTGTTGTTCAGAGTGTATTTGTGTTTCTGCCATGTCACATGAGAGTATTGTTCCACAGTGTACCCAGATCCTGCAGAGTGCCTCCACTCCTAATGCCAAATCTGCAGAAAAATAATTAACAAGTCTTTCTCTGAATATGAATATTTTGGAAGATGCTTCTGGGCTTGTGAATAGGCTGCTTATATTGCCTCCCTTACAGATACCCTCGTCAGGGAGACAGAAATAGGAATGAATGTGTTCAGAAAGGTTTCTTTTACTCTGAGATATGGTATTTCCATATCACGAATCAGACAAACTTTTTTCCTGTGAGTTTCCAGCCCCCTTTCAGCCCTGGATGTAACTAAAATTGTACTTTAAAGATGGAAATAATCTCTAAGACTCCAGAATCTGAAAACCAGAGTCTCTAGAAATGAAATTAGGAACCACCACCCAGAAAGGATGAGAATCAGCTGTACCACACTCTGCAAGTCTTGTCCCAGCCCCAGATAAAAACTGGAGAAATGTGGGCTCTGCATGCCCTGGCACAGCCATTTGGATTGCCTCTGATTCTTCATCACAGCAACTGGTGTTTACTGCATCCCTTCCCATGATATGGGTTGTCTCAGAGAGACTGGGAGTGCAAAGACTGAAGGTTGGGACTTGCTTCTGACCAGAAAGCTTTTACAGTTAAGCTTCCTGCTGGGCAATCCTGATATATGAAGAATCAATTGTTCTAACTACTTTAGGGAAAAATATCTAATTACTGCCTCAAAATATTTCCCTCT
Organism: Buphagus erythrorhynchus; assembly: GCA_013400855.1. NCBI lineage: Eukaryota > Metazoa > Chordata > Aves > Passeriformes > Sturnidae > Buphagus > Buphagus erythrorhynchus. The sequence goes on from VZTT01061088.1 coordinate 174,107, forward strand.
TGGCTATGTTAGAGCCTTTCTTGTAAAAACTGAGAAGAGAAACAGGAGGGTGAGCAAGATAGTAGCACTCTAGAAAATTTTTTAAAGAGAAGAGTTGTTTGCTGTTTGTGGTAAATGCTGTAAAGCTTTTCTCAGATCTCTGTAACTCACTCTTTTATAACACAAACAAATTCAAATCCATCTCTACTAGGTGGAAACCAGTTTTCCTGTAATGTCCTGTGTGTCTGATCTTCAGTTTATTTATCTAAACAGATTTCTTGCATTTTCTGTTTTGATCTTTAAGGTTCACTGACAACTACTTACTTAATGAGTGTGTTTGAACCATGTAGCACAACATTCATGGTGGGCTGATTCTTATGGTAGCAGTCAGCATGGTGTGTGTGTTTCAATCCTACCCCCTCAGACAAAGTAATTGATGGCAATGGGAAAGTCCCAAATGTTCTTTTATTAAAGCATTTTTATTTAGATACTGTTTTTAAATATGGTTTTACAAGTACAGCTTTGTTTTTTTTTTTTTAAAGTTTTTTTTTGTTAGTTTTGTTTTTGTTTTGGTTTTTATTTTTGTTTTTTTTAAGGGGCTTGACAGAGATATGATAGCAATGAAATGAGTAGAAATAAGAAAGAGTGCTGTGGGATCCCAGGGCCACTTGACTGCTGGAGTAGAAACATAGATTTGGCTCATCCACCAGCACAAAGTGACTTCAGTCAAGCAATGGTGATTTGTGCCAGCTGGTGATTTCTTATTTCCTGGTAGCCCTTTGTTTTCAGATATGCATTTGCATATTTGGCTTTTGTGTGTTTACTGAACATGGCAGGATGTGTAAACTGGGCAAAGAAGTAGAGAAATCACTTGATATAGGTCATGGGAGGGAGCATCAGAGGGTGACAGAGCAGTTTTCAGCTCTGCTAGCATTTTCTCACAGAATACCCTTGCAGTTCTTTCCCTTCCTTGCTGATTTCTCTAGTTGAGTCATAGGTTTATAATATCTATTTGAGGGCTGATTAAGTGGTAGTCACAGAAAGTTTTGTGTGCTTATGGAGTTTGAATGAATCTTGGGATTTTGTACAGGATTACTATAACAGCCATAAAGAAAAAGTATCATAAATAATACATTCAGAACAGTTCATGTATCAGTCTAGAAAATAAGATTCTTTTTTTCCCATCAGTTTCTCTAGCTGCTGTTAGAAAGATCTTAAAGTGGAAAAAAACTTCATCCATTGACCAGTGGGTTATGGCTGCATTTCTTTCTCATTTGGTATTACAGTGCAATATATAATAATATTTATTGTTAACAATTCCTTATTGACTCCTCTTACTTCATCTCCTCTGTGTATGTTTTTCTGGCCTGTTATATGGTCTTCTTTCTAACTCACTGGTGAACCTGCAGATATATTAGAGGTTCAAATACTATTTTTGAACTCAGTGATTATGTTATGATCCTAGAAATGGATACACTGAGAATATAGAAATAGAAGTAAAAAACGTGAAAGTAAAGGCAAAAATTAAAAGAAAAGCAGAGACATTTTCACATTGAGGAATATAGTTTCTGGGGTATACTTAGTAGTTTGATTTGAGCATGGATTGCTTGAACACAGGATTTTTTCTACCTGATTACTCTTAATCAGTGCTGAAATAAGTAGGATAAACGGTTTTCCCTTGGAATGGTGAATATGGTGGTGTTTAAAGAACTTTTAATAAGGATGGAATTCAGGTCTCAATGGATGCATAGATAAGAAGTGAGGTATGTTAATCTGTTAGTCTGTTCTGCCCTTCCAATGAGGTCAGGTTAACTTGAATTCATGTGCTTCTCACAGAAACTTTGGGCCAAATGGTGTACCCTGACCCACACTGTTTTGACGTGGCTTGGGCCAAATGATTCCTGTGGTTGATAATCAGTTTAAATTCTGATAGTTGCATCCTGCTTAAAAAAAAAAAAATAGTTTGCAATTCTTGCTTTTTTTCTTTTTTAAATCTCAAAATAGGAAAAAAAAATTCAGAGAAAATCTGAGTTTGAGGAAAGTTTTGTATAGCTTTATTTAAAACTTCATAGCACATAGAGCTACCAACGTAAATTAAGAATGCTTTATCCACGACATTTTTTTGTGACTAAAACCATGAGGAAAAACATGCTTTCATAACTGAAACAGCAATTAAATAGATAGTGAAAGAAGTCAGAGTTTATGTTTGAATTCTGGTAACCGAGTATCAAAAGGGTAGGTCTTAATGTTGTTGATAAAAATTAAACAAAAAATATATCTTCTTTTCAAATTCCTAGAAGTCAGTTATGTGATTTCTTACAATCATGTCAGGTACTGTTACAGAAAGCTGAGCTCTTGTGACTGTTCCAGACCTGTTTGATGTTACTGGGCAGCCTGCCAAAGTCTCCTTTTTGTATGCCAAGATGGTAATTATTGACACTTCATAGGGAAAAGGTTTCAAGGAACTCACATCAATATTTCTTCCACAGTCAGAAACTGGAAATGCTGCTATAGTAAAGAGATCTTGAAATCCTTGGGGATTATATTCCTGGACTGAATGAATACTCGGGCGTACTAAGAAAGTTAACCTCAGGCAGACGAAACAGAGCCAGTGTGCAAAAGTCTGGAGTGGAACTTGGGCAGAACTATTTGAGGACAATAAATCTGGTGAGCAGTGGGAGTGGCTGAGAAAACCTTGTGTGTGCAACATGCTGTCTTTCAGGGTTGAAGGTATATTATAAATCAAAACTAGCACTCAAGAAGGGACTGAAAGTCTTGACTTTACAGCTCAGGAGTAAGTCACAGAGCTCAGGAGGAAGAAGCATCACATACTAGGAAGGTTGAAGCCATCAATTTCTGTGCTTTCAAGGTTTTATACTACATTTATAAGTGGTATTTGACTGCTTGTTTTGGGTTTTCCTCACAGTCTCAGGAGTCAGATTAATTTGGTTTTTAAGTGAGGTTTTTAGAGTGAAGGAGAGATGTCTCACCAAGTGAGTAGATTTTAGACCAGAATGTGAAGTTTGATCATTCTGATCCCTTTCAGGTGTGAATTCGGTCACTGGCAATAGCTATTACACTGGGCTCCTCTCCTTGAGTGAAATGGGTGTGCTTCTCTACTGTGACTGACAGCTTCACAGAGGGGTGCAGAAGTTTATGTAGATTGCCATTAAGTGTTCATACTTGGCCAGCCCTTAGCCACAGTGATTCTTCAGATTGTTCATTCTGAAGAAGAGAAGGCTTCAGGGATAGATCACAGCACCCTCTGGTATCTAAAAGGGCCTACCACAGGGCTGAAATGGGACTACTTGGGACATGTAGTGATAGGACAAGGGGTGATGGCTTTACACTGAAAGAGAGTAGGTTTAGCTTAGGTGTTAGAAAGAAATTTTCCCTACAGGAATGGTGAGGAACAGGTTGCCCAGAGAAGCTGTGGCAGTGGAAGTGTTCAAGACCAGTTTGGATGGGGCTTTGGGCAATCTGGTCTACTGCTAGGTGTCTCTGCCCATGGCAGAGGATTTGTAATGAGATGATCTTTAAGGTTCCTCCCAACCCAAATCATTCTGTGCATCTCTGATTTCTCTCCTGCACTGTTATTTGAATGCTTTAGATACTTGCATACGGTTATCACATCCTGCCCCCTGCTCACTGCTTTGTCAAACTCCATATGCTTAAGAAGATGCTTAACTCATGTTAATCATTCCCTACATATCCCAACGTGTGCCATTTGTAATGCTAGTAATTCCATAAAAAGCAGAAATTACGAAGATTGAATTTCTGATGATATTTGTACTTGGGTCTGCTGATTTCTATTTAAAATGAAACTTATTTTAGTCTCTTCTGTGGTTAGAACTGCAAGAAAATCTCTGTTAAGTTGCTTGCAAATACCAAAGACACTTAAGCAATATTCAAATTTGTTTGAAGTTACACAGTAAAAGTTACAGAGGAGGGGAAACAGACTGATAGACAGACAGGAGAAAGAGATAGGGTGAGTTGTGTAGGACTTACTCATTTAAGAAACCCTTGAAAAAGGTAGAAGGAAAAGTTTATATGGTAACTGTTACATTTATATGATAGATGTTACATTCCTTGTATCTGTGCTGAACACCTTCATTGCAGTGCTAACCCAAGTAGCCAAGCTGAAGCTGTGCCATTTCAGGACATTTTAGCTCAAAGCTCAGCCCAAGGAGTAAGAAAGCCTTGACACAAATAATTAACAACTTCATGTTTTAAGGCAAGCTATAAGTGATGATGATTTAGCCCGGAAAGCGCACCCTTACCCGTGGTGGCTCAAGAACTGACTGCCATGCAGCTCAGAGGCCTGTGCAGTGGGATGGCAAGGGTCAGGCAGGGACAGGGACCCTTTCAGCACCCCAGCCAAGCCATCTCCTGCTTGTGCAGCTGTATGCCAGCAGCTCTGGTCATGCACTGTCAGCAGGGGTGTTTGTATTAGCACAGGATAGTCAGGTCTTTGCTGCTTTATGAGCTGGAAGGTCAGCTACACTTGAGCTTCAATCTACCATCGCTTGCCCTCCATTAAGTCAGCTGCCTGGAGCTTAAAGCACAGTTTAGTCTGTGATAGAAACTTATGGGAGTCTGCTCAGGGGCAACACTCAAGCTATACCTCAAACCAATTCGACAATCCCCATGAGACAGCAGGCGTTTCTTGAGGAAGATACCTGATGCCAAGAATGTGTCTATGCAGTCCAGCATAGCTCTTTATGGTGCCGTAGCAGGAGGCTGAAAAATTCACAGGACTAGCCCAGGAATGGCTATGATGGGGACAAACTGTTTCATTGAAAGGGGCCATGCATTTTGTTATTGGGAGTAACAAATGAGTGAGCAGTGATCATTCTTTTTAATGCTAAGAGCAGCTATATTACTGTAGTTTAAAAAACTTACTCACCAGCTCTGTGAAAAACTCTAACAAAGAAGTAGACTTTGTTAGGAGGAGAGAAAGGTGGTGATGCTGTCCCTAAAGAAATAATAGACTGTTTAAAGTCCTTGGCAGCAGCCTAAGCTGCTGGACTTGGCACCAAACCAGGGAAGGGTTGGCACCCAGTCTGGTGAAGGGGAGGAACTATTTCAGAAAGTGCTTTCTGCTCAACTCTCAGCCTGCCCTGGCCTGTTTGCTTGTGCTGCAGCAGGGCCTCAGCTTTGCCCTGCATTCCTGGGAGTGCCAGGGGCTGCAGCACTGGGGACAGGACACCACCTCCCAGGACACCACCACTTTTGGTGTGGTGGGCACTGGGTTCCTGTGCAAGCCTTGGCCATGCTGCCACCAAGGGTGGCATGGGACCTGTTGTACCCCGTGCTATACCTCCTTCTCCTCCCTCCTGTTTTTTCTTCTTTCCTTTAAAATTCACTACCCTGGTTTTCCAAACAGAGAGCAGTAAAATATTTCTGCTTCTAAGTATTTTCCTAGACTTCTGGTTTTGAACTGAGTTTAGTGATAAGTTCATAGCCTAAGAAAGAGATAGAGGCCTAAATATTTGGTTTGGCACTTCATGTTTGTGAGTTGCTACCAACCACATCTAAAATCTAGTGGAGTTTCATGCTGTACATTATATCACCATGCTGTTCTAGTTAAAGTAATTAAAAGGGTTTGCGCATTAAACAACAAAACAAATGAAAAAGAAAAGGTGCTAATCAGCTGTGTTTCAAAAAACGCAGACAGAAAAATGATGTTGTCTGAATGGCTTGGAATAGTCAGGCCTATTCTATTACAAGTCTATGCCAGCAGGATATAACAAAGGTAAAGATTTAAGGCAATTTTGACACCTTAAAGCAGAACTGTTAGCATTGCACAGACTTTCAAATCCAAAGAGGATTCAGCCTGCTCACTTACTGCCTTCCACATCTTCAAAGGACCATGGCTCTTTTTTAATCTTTCCGCTTTGCTGTGAAGCCATAGGAAGTTATTGACTTTACAGGCAGTTTTAGTACACAATCAAGCAAGAAAAATTGCTGGTGTACTTTGAGGCTGAGTTCAAATCTTCATCTCTTTATGTCACTCCCCTCTCTGCGCTGAGGCAGAATTTAAAAGTAGGGAACAGATGGTAAGCTGTTATACAATGTTTTGTTTTTTGACCCTCTTGTTGAGCCAAGATTCTCTGAAGATTTTCAGGGATGCTTTGGCTACCTCACACATTTTCCAAATGTAGTTAGAAGAAGTTTTCCACAAGAATATTGCCTGATTATAATTCGATAGTTTGAACTCTGGATCTGAGCTCTGACACTGCTCTTCTTGGAACAGCTCTGGGGTAAGTGAAGACTGGAGGTCTGCCAGGGAGTGTGTTTGCTCACTGGTCAGTGTCTCAACAAAGTGCTGCCTACTTTCCTTTCAGGCCAAGTGTAAGAGCACTTGAATTTCTCTTTGTTTAATGCCAGAAGGTGCTATTAGAGCTGACTCTTAAATCACCAGCCTCATGGAAAATCTGGAAGAGGAGCTGAGGCCTTGTGTTTGAATGGATTTTCCCTGAACTCTGGCAGCACAGACCTCTCCCCAGTTTCACTGGGGTGAAGAGCTCAAGTTTCTCTGCCCACCAACAAAGAGATAGAAGGTGAAAAGGAACAGAAAGCCAAGAATCCATAAAAGCGACTGCTGGGACTGTGGCCCCAAGTGGGTACTCCTGGAGGCCCTTCTGTCCACAGTGGGCCTTGACTTGAGGCTGAAGTTGTCCTTCACCATATCCAGTGTGAGGGAAGGAGGACTTTGTGTCCATCCTCATGTTTGCATCTGTATGAAACAAGCTTTCACAATACCCCTTCCTCAGAAATCCTGAATATTAGCAAACACTCCACGCTAATGTTGGTTCAAAAATAATGTAACGTAAGTATGATGAAAAGACTCAAAAATCCCACACTAAACTATGCAAAGATCAGGAATTCAGTTTTGCATCCTGATCCTGACTGTACTTCAGCAATGTAGCAAATCAGTTTGCCTGTTTGCTGTCCTGCAGCTCCTAGGGTCACACTGGGCAAACTTTCCTCCCAAGACTACTCATGGCATTATTTTTTTCAACTGTACGAGATACCCAGAGGAAGAAGCTTAACTGGATATTTTTTCTCATTCTTTTATTTGTTTTCTTTTTGTCTTAGTACCTGAATGGTTCCTTGAAGAACACCTTGAAAATCTTCTGTACTATATTGATAGAACTGCTGCCCCTTAGAAGAAGCTTTTGATGAAATCTAAATAATAAGACATGAAAGTACATTAACATAAAATAAAAGCATGAGGTCCTAAAAATATACCAGTGATGACAGGTAGTCCCTTGTTTTGGATGTCCCCATTTTGGGATACCTAACTGGAAACATTTAGAATTGTCTTGATTATATAGATGAGCTAGGTGCTCTTGCAAAATTGATATAGTGAGAGGTTTTAGAATGGAAATATTTTAAACCCCTCAATATTTTGAAATTCTTGAACTATAGATTTAGGTGATTTCTGAATTACATACAGAATAACTGAAAAGTAAGGGTTCTGTTTTATCTAGGTCTTATTTAGCATCTGTCTTCTCTATTTAGAAGTCAGGACAGGCAGCATTAATTAAATTTCCAAATGTTTCTAAATTTGGAGGACTTTTGTATACCAGTTGAAAATAATATGAATGAAGGACTAAAGGCCTGTCTAAACATGTTCAAGGGATAAAAGTGTTAGAATCTACCTGAGCTTTACTTAATGTTGCAGAAAAGTCCTTGTGAAATCAAAAATAGTCTAGTGAAAAGCAAACACTTGAGAAGCACAGATACTTACAGAATCTACTGATGATAGCTCTATCTTCGTGGGCCGAAATTATATTCTGCCCTCTGTAAAAATGGAAAAAAGCCCTAACACTTCAACAAGAAGACAGAACATTTTTTTTTTTTTTTTAGTATCAGGAGAGCTAAGCACTGAAAGGGAAATTTTCAGAGAAGAAAGTTTAATATACAGCTGAGTTGGGCCAACGGGTTTGCTGTCATCTCGAGGACCTTTGGAATCTTACTTTTTTGGATTCTCTGACATGCCATGAGAAAGACAGAGAAAGGGGTTCTGTTAGACCTTTTATTTTCTCTCTCTTGTAATTTTTCACGTTGAATGTGTGAGCCTCAAAGGATTGAATTTGAGGAGGATTTGAATGAGAACAGAATAGTGTCAGTTTTACGAGGTTAAAGAGATTGCATTTAGTGAGCTACAAATTAAAGACTTTGCCATATGAGATGGTAATCCAAAATATTGTTTTAAATGCTGCCAGGACAGATGCAGGCTCAGTTGGAATGAGGTAGGAAGCTGTATGGCTGTGGTATTGTTGCATATTGAAGACAGGGAGCACACATGAAAGTTATGGAACATTGCTAAATGGAGACAAGAGTAGAGTTTGATTGGTCCCACAGAAAATGCTTACTTGTTTACCTGTATTTTTATAGGTTTTTTATAGACCAGGATATGATTTCTTTCAGCTTAATGATCCTCTGCATCACATCTTTAAATATGTGGGATTTCTGGAGTCTAATTGTCAAAAAAATTAAATAATTTTTCCTCTTCATTTAAAGCAGCAGAAGCTTGGAGAGTAATACAATATGCTCATGTTTGGGTTTCTGATAATTCAGTTTAGGATGTCAAAACTTTATCAGCCTTTGCCATCTTGAAGGAAGAGCACCAGCTGTGGGCTCCTGCCCACTTACACTGTTAGCCTTGCATCCTAGTGCTTTTCTCACTTGCACCCATGCTACCACCCTCCTGTACCACCCAGTCTGGGGTGAGCTGGTAAAATTTTGCATTTATTGCTAGAATTCTAGTTTCTGTCTTTTGCTTTTCAGCAAGAGACCTGGGGAGAATTAATTTAGTTCAGCTGAGGCGTTAGCAGCCTCCTCTCTGACAGCCATTACACTATCATGACCTGTCCTGCACCTCTAACACTGATCTATTCATAGTACTCATATCAGCATGCTGGGCAGGTTTTTATGCTAAATCATCTTTCTTCACTGGTCCCTACTTATACTGCAGCAAATGAAAAGGCTTAGATTAGTGCAATGGGCAAATGGGTCTCTTTATGTCCTACTGTCTCAATGTGATTTTCTGAGTGAATTAAATGGATGGACTAGCAAGGCTGGCTCTGAGACAGACACACGCTATGGGCAAGCTATCCCACAGAGGGAGCCTTACTCAGCCAGACTGTTTGGTGTTTTGTGATATTGCCTGAGTGAGGTCAATGAAGCAAATTCCACTGGAGGCGGTGAGCTGTGTTTGAACGAGAGGCACCAGAGATGAATGATGTTAAGCCAGCAGCCTGGCCAACACTCCCAGTACAGGGGTAGCAGTCCCTCGGCGGGGCAGGGGGCTGTGCAGACTCCCTGCACAGTCTGTGCGAGCAGAGATGCTCCGGGCACAATGCCGGGGCAGGCAGGAGCAGCCGGGCATCCCCGCTGCAGCCGGGCGGGAACAGCAGATGGAGCGGGCAGAGGGAGCAACACCGGGAAACGCTGGAAACATTGGTCAGCATCATAGGCACTGACCTCAGCATGCCACAGGTCTAACTGCTGTCAAGTCTTTTGTAGGCAGCCCAAAAATGGAGGGCTTTAAAGGTGATGCTGAAGGGAAAGAATGAATTCTTTCATAGAAATGTACAGATAGTGGGTCCTGAGCATCTGGGAGAGTGAAAGACAAAAGATAAACGTGTTTGAAGATTTATTATGAGAACTTTTCAAGCTGACTAGTGGAAGATTTTATGGGTGGGAGCCTTTTAAGAGGCTTACTCTTGGTCCAGGGTATGAAGAGATTGTAGAAGGCCTGGAGATAACCCAAGAAGAACCTTCTAAAAATTAAAGAGATGACCTTTAAAACATCAGGCTGGATAGATATGGGTGAAGAAAATTCTATATATGAGGGCTAAAGAAAAAGAAGATACAATTTTTTTGGAAATACTGAAAGAAAAGGGAAAGGAAGGCATTATAAGACTTATTAGTGAAAAAACAGGGAGGACTGTTGTGTGCACAGATGGAAGTTACCACCTGAGCAGCCCAGTGTTTCTTCTGGCACAGATAGTTCAGACCACAAACCTATTCTGTTGTTTTCATGAGAAGGGTAAGCACACAGGGTATAGCTATATAAAACCCAGCAAGAGTTAATGTCCTGTCTGAGTTAAAGAGAAGAAGATCTCAGAGAAACATCACAGCTGACAATTTTCCTCATGGGCTGAAAAAGAATTGGAAGTCCCAGAAATAGTGAGTGACAGGGTGAATTTCTGAAGCACTGGTGGATGATGTTGAAAGAGACCTGAAAATGACAGAGAACAAGACCAGAGCTTGGGGAATCTTAAGCAAAGAGGGTAGACTGGCATAGGTGTAGAAACACAGAGGAAGAGAAGCAAAAATAACTCATTGGCAGCCCCATTCAAAGGAGGAAGAGTGGAAAAGAGGAACAGCTAGAAGAGGAACAGTGATTACTACAGTCAGATAAGACCTCCATAAGGAGTGAAGTAGGAGAGGCTGTTGGCAAAGCAGCATTAGACTTGGAGAAATCCTTGTTTGTGAGAGTCATGATCTAGACAGACTGAAACTTGGAAAATAAAGAAGAGGTGCACTCCAGGTACAGCGGTGGCTGGAGGTGATGAGAGAGAAGAGCAACAGACACGAGATGAGGGATGACAGGATGGCAAAAACTAATAGCAGAGATGGTGTGTGAGAGTGGGGAGTGAGGGTGGGGAAGCACAGTGGATGGGTGTGTGGGCAGGCAATTAAACCAGTGTATCTTTAGATTCAATTTCAGTTTGAATTCTGTGGTCTGTCATACCATTCTGGTTTGACACTCTTTTGAGCTTGATAACATTTCAAAATACTTGTGTAGGCTCAGCTCCCAGTCAAGAAAGTAAAATATTCAAATCAATTTATTGCTAGTTGTAGTTCAACTTCCTGGAGGTAAAAATTGATGTGATACTCGAAAAAGATGGTGTTAGAGAAGGGTGGTGATAATATAAATGGGGAAATGTAGGCAATAGAGGGAGAGGGATAAAAATGGAAAGGAGAGGAGGAAGAGACTGAGATGACATCCTTGGATGGTAGCAAATAGATTGGGCTAAAAAAGAAGGAAGACAAAAAAAGCCTTTTAAAAAATGCTGTGAAGATTTAAGATAAATAATGTTTGGGAAAAATCCCATTCATAAAGAGTGTAAGGGATGTATACACCTTTTATGCAGCCAAGTAAAATGCAAAACAATGGAGCTGAAAATCAAGTCTGAGAAAAAAAGAAAAGCAGCTCCTGGAAGAATTGTTAAATAGAAGAGCACAGAAAAGCAAATGTCATCATAGATAAAGTCACAAAGGTAAAAGTGACAGAGTTGCTAGTTCAAGCAAGCACAGGCTCTTATTTTTACATATTTTGTAATTTAATATAACCTAATGATGTCTCAGACTCAAAACAATTCAGGTAATTCAAAGCTAAGTCTTTGAAGGCTGTAGGAATACAATATAGACATACATTCTCCAAAGCATTCATTTGGCAGGGAGCCTGGAAAATCCTGGTGTTTTGTGAATGCTCACATGTAGCAGTGTGCTGCCAAAATTTCAGCAAGATGGTCTGACACAAATTTGCCATTGAACTGATGGCACACCTAGTTGGCAGGCAGGACTGGTTGGAAAAGAGAAATTATTTTAAAAAGGGAATTCTGAAAAAGAAATCCCAACCCCCTCAAACCCAACACCTTTTACTCAGATTTTCTCACCATTTAAACAAGCAAACAAACAAAACCTTGAACCAATAGCTAAAGTGCTTGGGGATTTTGAGAAATTAATTTTATGTTCCCAGTTTTTATTAATGTGGGTGTGAGCGGTACTCCTGAAACATGTGATAAAGGAAGGGCCTGACACCTTAAATCTGAAAACCAGTTGAGCTTTTGATATTTCAGGGTTTTGACTTATTTCTATGACTTTTATTTACTGCCTTGAAAATTTTTATTTAAAAGTTCAAGCATTCAACTAATTATGGCCACTGATAAGTTTTGCAAGTCCTGTGTTTCAGAGGAAGGATAGGGGGTAGATAACAAAGCAGGAGAGGGTCTTATGGGGTTAGAGAGAAGCTGCTCATGGAGGGAGGGCAGGAAAGCTTGTGAAGGGGCTGATGTAAATAATTTTTAATATTACATCTAGAGGGTTTGGTCATCTTGCTGCCAAATGTCCAAAATATCAGAATACTGTGAGATATTTTGAGCCAGCAGCTATGTTTTGCATATCAGAAATCTTCATTAGACAAGACAGAGATTTATAAGTGCAGCGGATATAGACATATATTAGGAAAAAACACTATGCATGGTTGATTTGACTGGGCTACCGTAGTGGAATGAAAGGTACTCTTCTCCTGGTGGCTTTAGAAAGGCAAGAAAATGGTGTAGCTCTCTTTCCTAATTCCCTCACTGTGGCTACTTACTTAGTTAGTCAAAAAATGTTGCAGGCTCAAGAGACACCTGCATGCCCTTGCAAGGCAGATTCATGTCCATTTCTTCTGAAGAACAGTAAAGAAGTGTCTGAAAATCAGGGCCTGCCATGAGAGGATGGTCTGATGGAGGCACCAATACCTGTGAGGTTGGCTCCAAAGGCAGAGGAGAGGAGCTGAGGGACATCTCTCTCTGGTAAATATGAACTGGGGAGGTAGTAGCAAGCTGAAGGCTGGAGTATCACTTCTGAATGGTAATGTAAATACTTTCAGGAGACTATAGAGCTTAGTGGATTCAAGACTGAAAAGCTATTCATATTTTCATACTATAAATAATGTAGAATATTTAACAACGCCTTAATATTGATGTTGGTAGCATACTGGTAAGCATTACTTAGCAAGTCAATGAGAATAATGTCAGACAAAGAGGTAGAAACCTTTTATCGTAGATATGCGATAATATTTTGCTAGCACCACTGAGGGCTCTTTCTAGCCTCTAGAAGGCAAGTTATTTTCCATGCTGATTTCCTCAGGATTAGTGTCAAGTATTGTTATTGTCTTGTATCTCTGCATATACTTATGCAAGTAGATGTGTTAATACAGTATTACATTGTATTGTTTAAAAATGTATAGAGATGCTATCTGGTCCAGCTGCTGTGTGGGCCAGTTACTGTTGTATTGCTTTATTTATATCATGCTGGGACATGCTTGCTTTTAGAATTTGCTGCTAATAACATTTGAGAATAAAAAGATTTAGCTGTCTAGAAATGGAATAGCAAGGATAGCATTCCTTGGATAGGAACTAAGTGTTGAAATTTGAAAATGTTCATTTTCTATGTTGATGTCCCATTCTGTCTAAGACCTTGAAAGCTCACCCAGAAGTTCTGTGTTTGTGTATTATTTTGATAATATTGTCTTAAATTTAGTTATAATGTGATTAGCCTTTGCCTTTTAAGATATTTGACTAGACTACCACATTAAGAGAAAGGCTGAATTCCTCTGTAGTTCAAGCAGGTATTTCTGGGATTGTATGTGCATGTTTCAGAATTAGTGTACACACATTCACTCACATAAGGTACATGACTGACCTGGTCACACAGAGCTGCTTGTGGGTGTATCCATCCTGAGGTCTGTGTCTTCTTGCAGTGCAAAGGCAATTGGAGGCCAAAGAGTAACAGCTGAAAGAGGAATCAGGGGAGCTGTGTCCTGATTACTACAGAGCTATTGAGCAGGGCCAAATCATTTAATCTGTTCCCCTTTCCAATTGCTGCCACCCTGTTCAGCTGGACTGTAAACTGAGGCAACTCTCTCCTATCATGTTGTTCTATATCACAAGATCCCAGTCTCAGGTAGGGCCTCTGGCACTCTCACATTCCAGATAATTAAATATACCTTGTGCTTTAAAATTTTTTCCAATCAAATTTTGTGTTCAAAAATTATTTTTTTCAATTCAGGTTGTATGTGGGATAATAATGACTTACAATTATATTTACTATATTATATTATTTCTCCAGAAGACAAAGGGTTTTGTTGGTCTTACAGAGCTCATTTAGCTGTTTTATGTTAGCTTTTTGTGAGAATTTTAAAAAAAGGATGATTTGGAATGTAAATAAGGTAGGAGATTTTGGTATGAGATCAGCTGTGCTGCATGGACAGGGGTATAAGTGAAACTCCAGTGACACCTATTACAGATGAGCCACCTCTGTCAACAAACATCTCCTTTTATCTTCCTTCTTTTCCTCTACTCCAGAGTAAAATGGAATTTAAACTTCAGAAAGGACCATGGTTCTTCTGGAGTAGGCCAAATCTGTGAGAGCAAAAAGAGTCTTTATTAACACACACAGGAGCTACCAAATATCAGCAGCTTATGATTATCTTAATAGAAGAGGATCAAGTACTTCCCCTGCACAGCTACAGTGGCAGCCTAGGATAAACCAAACACTCTGTACCTTGGCTAAGGTGCTCATTGTGTTAGCAGCTCTTTTGAGACCTGAAGGCCTGAAAACACCCAGACATTGCAACATGTCCTGTGCAGGGCAGTCATTTGGAAGACTAGAATTGGCTGCTATGAAGAGGGCTACAGTCCTGCACAAACACAGGTGAGAAGGGCTGGGCAGCAAGTGAAATGCAAAATTTTTCACTCACAGGTAATAGAAGGGAGCCAGTTATGTTGCATCACTGTCTACCTACAAGTAGATAAAATCTTCCACATTTGGACTCTACTGAGTGAATTAGAACTTCTTTTTATTCAGTTTTAAAGAGCTGTTTTCTGTATTTTAACAATGAAATGCAAATTATTCATAGTGTAAGGTGACTCCAATTCTACCAGGCACCTTTTGTCTAAAGCTGGTATAATAGAGCCTCTTACTTTTGAAAAACAAACAAATGTAACTTATTCTTCGGAAGTAAAAATGTTTTCTCCAGCCAGTTGGTAAACAAAGTGTGATCAATGGGTCTGCAGAAGATGATTAGGGAAGAATATATGGATTGCATTAAACCAGTAGAAGACAAATTGAATCTGAACTAACACTGATGGAATAGGCTTGAAGTTCATGTTTTCTGAAGGAGGATATTCAGAATCAGAGACAGTAAAGAACTGGCATGTTTGTTACCCACTGTTCCTCTCATGGCATACATGATCAATGGGAGGTCATGAACTAACCTTCAGGTGAAGAGTCATTGAGGAAGGCTTCCTCTGTGGATGCTGTGGCTGCATGAAACCAAAAGCCAGCATTGTTTTCTTCCCTGTTAATATGAACTAGATTCTTGTGGAAAAGAGCTCACAAGTGCAAGGTACACAGACCCAGAGAGGAGTAGGATATACCTCTGTGAATCTCACATTTCATGGGCATGACATAATGAAGGAGAAAATAAAAAGGGCTGCAGACCAGTGCAGACACAAGACAGATCTAATCCTGCATAGTAGTATGTGTCTGAGAATCTGCTAGAAATTGATGAACAGAAATAAGAAACTAATTTTCATTCAACTACGAATAGTAACATCTATAGCCTCGTTAGTAGCCCAGCTGGTTTTCGAGTCTTTAGTCCAGTGTGGTTTGGGTGTGGAGGTGGGAAGAGAAAGAGAAAAGAAAAAATTCCCACCTATCTAGCATCTGTGGAAACTTTGGAAATGCCTGAGTAGACAAGCATGTTGTCCTGAGATATTGCTGGGTGTGCAATAGCTAATGAAAACTTTACCTCATGGCTTTAAAAATCTGCTACAGGAAAGACTTGCAAAACTGTCAATGTCTCATTCAGTTAATAGACAGAAAATGTCTTATTCTGAGCTAATATCCTCAGCCCCTTTGTATTTCTCCTCATTTGAAGCACGTCACGTAGTGATGAAAATGTGACTTATATATGAATAAAAGAGTTGCAGAAGAGAACTTTGGAAAGCAATGAACTCAGACGTACTCAAGATGTTCAGACAACATTGGCCCTTCTTTCTCCATCTTTTAGATTTCAGACTAATAGGAATGCCTGCATTTTCTAAATGCATGGGGATTTTGGATAGAGATGGAAAGGGAGATGACAATAGTAGCAGACCTGTGGCTTGTCAGAGTGGGAAAAATCCANNCAGAGTGGAAAAATTTCAATGTTTTTGGAACATATTTTTATTTTTTAAGAAAAGACCCACTCTACAAATTGCATGGATTTTTAATAGAGACCCAATTCTTACATTGTTCTTTTTATTTGTGCTTGAGGAGTATTCCCTTTAGTGTGATTAAGGAATAATTGGATTAATTTTGTATTGTGGTAAATGGTATAGCATCCTTTTCATGGAGTTTCTGGTTCTGCAATTACATTTCTGCAGCACTGTCTAGCAGTCATGAAAGATTAGCTGTGTTTTCTTCTTCTGCCACGCAGTTCTCTAATCTGTCTGGACCAAAAATAGATCAAGAAGTGCAGCTTTGTAGACTGTATCAAATACTTCTGTGTGTTGCTTTGTGACTGTTGGGTCATTCTTGGATACATAGGGTTGACATATACCTCTATAAGAATTATTGCCGGAAATATGTACTGTGCACTGTCACAGGGGTGTTCTCTTTCTTCCTTTTAAGTTCAAATTTCATAATTAGAACGAGATGAACAATAGCATCCTCTCACAGAAGAATAAAGATGTGCTCGACTCCTTTTCTACTGCCTTTGAAAGATGAATAAATGGGTATTTTCTGCAGCCTTGCTTAATCTTCTGTTCCTCTTCAGACCTTGCTCCATTTTTGAGTATTTCAATAGGAATGCGTGAACAGCTTAGATAAGAGTCAATTCCAGAAAGAACTTCAAAAGAAAAAGGATGAGGCTAGGCAGCCTGGAGAATTCCTTTGGAAAACAAAATGCAGGTATATTGGAGAACGTATTGGTAGTGGTCTTTGTGTTGTTATTATTTTACTTTTCCTGTGTATGCACCTTCCTTCCTTGCTTCCCTATTTTGCCCCTTTTCCTTTCCCCTTCCTTTCCCTGCCTTTCCCTTTCTTCCCTTCCCACCAGGAGGGTGCATGATACTTTAAGATCATGCATCTGTGACAAAAGAAGCTGTTTCCCTTCTGTCTCAGGGCTATGCACGTTCAGAAGAGTACAAACTTGCACATTACTTGCACACTTGTTTCCATTTGGGGGCATGGGGAATTAAAGAGAGTGACTCTCGTTACTGTTAATGGGATTTGTTCAGCTAAAGTCTTGTTCAAGCCAAACCTTTTCAAAAGAGAGACTTTCTTCAGAAGTACAGATAGACCTGGTTAAAGATTCTTTTTATGAGATATAAGGCAAGATCTTAGAGTCTAACAATTAAATATTGTGAACACCTTTTCACCAGTTGAAAGTCTTAATCTCTCCATTATAGCCATATTTCCATTTGGCTAATTACTTCCTGCTGTGTAAAATTCTTCCTATAATTTCACTTAAAGGTATTTTTTATGCTTGTCTAAAATAACTATGCAATGTTATTGCATGATTTTTAAAGCTGAGCTCCTCGCTTATTTAAAATATATTTTCCAAGGAAATGTTTCTATGAAAATCATCATCACCCATCAA
>VZTT01061089.1:10020-21859 GCA_013400855.1 Buphagus erythrorhynchus
TTGCTAGAATCACTGCTGCATACCAGAACTCCTGCTCCTGGGGAAATTATCAACCAGAGGCCTCCTCCTGTGCTCCTTGTGTTCTTGCTGGGTGGCCCTGGTAAAGCCTCGACACAGATATGAGGTCTCAGCATAAGAGAAAATGTCTTTAACAGCTCCATGATCAAAGACACCAGGACAAGGTGGTCTCTGGACCTGAGGCACTGGGCTGACTCACTAAGGAAGCATGAGTTCCTTTGGAATCTTCTCCCAGGGTGCAAGCACCAGAGGGGCTGCACTCATTGAGGGGTATCTCTGCTGCCTGGTAAGTTATCAGTTATCTATCTAGTTATCTAGTAAGTTATCAGGAATCTATCAAGTATCCCATTTACAAAACAAGGAGAAATGAAAAAAGTAACTGTAAATGACCAAAAGGATGGAAAAGTAACTGGCTGCACCAAAACCAGAGAGCAAAGAAACTGAACTCAGTGATGCTCCCACTGCCCTCCCCAATGAGGGATGGATGTAGTATTACTTGCAAATTCCTACTGCTGACTATCCTTTCTTACTTCTTTGATTATGGTGATTGTTGGAATGCATGTATATCATAAAAAAACCCCAAACCCAGTGTATGATATCTAATTTACAGTGAGAACAAATTCGAAGAAATTCCTTAACTAAAAGTTATATTCTTAGCTCTTATTCCAAACTGGCTCACTTTACCAGATATGATTTATTCTTAGTTCCTCTTTGAGAAGGAAATAAGTGTCCAACTGCTCCAGAGATAGTGCATTTCTTCTAGACCTCTATGGTGAAAAACGATCAGTAGCTTGGTAGTTTTATGCAGCAGAGTCTATGCAATAAGAAAACTGCAAGCTTGCTTTGTAAACCAGAGGCTTACTTGGAGCCTCCCTCATCTGTGTTAGCACTTCTGAAGAGCTCCATTCCTTGCAAGCAGAGCAGTTTCTCCTTTCTTCTCTAAATTACTAATAATTATTACCTCTTCTTCTGTATTTGATAGCATTGGGGTTTTCTGCCTCCTGGTTACTGATTTTGGTGTAACACTTCACAAAATGTGAATACATCTGTGGGCATAAGAAGCGCTAACACTGCAGTATCTACATTTTAGCAAATGTTACTTTCAATAAGCATGCTTCATTGGAGACAGCAAGAGTGTGTTTGTGTGGAACTAGTCCTCTGGAAAAAAGAAATTGAGCTGTTTTGATAAGATAATTTCCACTTAATATTTTAGATCTGCAATGAAGATGTCTGCAGTCAAGCTAATACCCTCCACTTTCTTTAGAGTCAATGAAGAGGAATAAAAACTTGGACTACATGATTTATGTGACTGTTTTTAAACACATAATTTAGAATGGACTCATATACATCCTAAAAGTGCTTGTTACTTTCTATGAAATAAAAAGGTGCTAACTGAAAAGCTTGGCTATGTCAACATTTACACTGTAAACATTTATTTTGGCATTGTGAATCTCACCTTTTCTAAAGTAGGGCAAAAAAAGGGAAAAAAGAAAAGAAAAAAGCAACACATGAAACAGATCTGATTGTCAGAACTGTGTCTGGAGGAGCTGGAAAGTTGTTAAATTCCTTGCAGTTCTCTAGTTGTGCTGTACAACTCCATAATTTGAATCTTCCTTCCATCTACAACTGGATGCTGTTGATTTAATTTCACACAGATACTAATTCATTAACAATCAATTTAATCAACTAAGCCAAATCAATGCAAGTCCAGCTACAAATTTGATTTGTTGATTGTACTAGTCTCTTGTAATCAGTTTTGTAAAAGAAAAAAGTTTACAGGTTAATTGATTTTTTATCCTACTGGTTTGCTAAATTTCCATAAAATGCTAAAGAAGAACATTGAGAGCTTCTGCCTCCCAAAAGAAACACAACTTGTAGCTCTGCAAGAGTAGATATAAAGCAACTGAATCTTTTGCTGCTTTGCCATGCTACCAACTTAAAAGAGTCACCTACAGAAGTTCAATAAGTTAAAGCACTCTGAAATGATAATGAGATTCTCCCACCAAACAGAGGGAGCTGTTAGAGGATAGGTAAAATGTAATACAGAAGTATTTGTCTGACAAGGAGAAGAAAAACACCTGTCTGAAAGACCTAGCACAGGAATCTGTTTTGTGTTTCAACTGGCAAACACATTTGAAAGGTCAGAGTTTATAGAAGAGCACTGGAGCCCTTCCCTCTTCCAGACAGAAAACGATACTAGGAAATTATTTATCCTAGAGTTTCATGCTCTCAATTTACACTATTCCATGTTACAGGAGTTTTTTTCCTTCCTGGACAATAACTCATGAGAAGGGGAAGATCTTAAGGGGACAATAGGCAACAGTTTAAGGAGGTCTTTTGAATATGATTGCCAGATTAAGGTCACCTAGTTTTATGTGTCCTGAAGTACAGAAATAAGAAAAGCCTCCCAAATCAACAAAGCATCAAACTCGATTCCTTAAAAAATGGGGAGAAATTTCAGCCTTCCAGAGGAGCAAGGACTGCTACCAAAGGATACTGAGAACAAGGGAGATGAGATCTTTCTTACATTCCAGAATTATTCAACCTATGTTTATGGTCCCTCAACATCAGGATATTCAGGGTGAGAGAGGTAAAAATGCACTTGTGGGCAGTGGTTGTAGTACCAGTTTATTGATACACAGTGTATCCATTCTGTGTGTTTTAGTGCACATTTATCAATGATGGTTTGTCAGCTGTGCATGAAGAACTTCAAAAGGTACTGAGGTTGTCATGTGATCCAAACTGGGTGTTCAGCTGCAATTTGAACAGTATTTTCTCTGCACTGGGGATGGAAATCTGTGGAATTGGTTACTTTATGCAGTGGGTTAACCCTGGCTGAATGCCAGGCACCCACCAAAAGCTACTCTATCACTCCACTTTACAAGTGGACAGTGGAGAGAATATATAACCAAGGGTTCATGAGTTGAATAGGGACAAGGAAAGATCACTCGCCAAATACTGTCATGGGTAAAACATGAATTTGGGATAGTAACTGGATTTATTATTAATAAAATCAGAGCAGGATAGCAAGAAGTAAAATCTTATAGACACCTTCTGCCACTCCTTCCTCCTTGCTGCTGTACCTCCTCCCCTGTAGTGGTGCAGGAAAATGGGGAATGGTCAGTTCATCACACATTGTTTCCCCTGCTGCTCAGGAAGAGGAGTCCTTCTCCTGCTCCAGTGTGGGGTCCCTCTCAAGGGAGAAACTCCCCATGAACTTCTCCAATGTGAGTCCATCCCACAGGCAACAGCTCACAAACTGCTCCAATGCTGGTCACTTTTTCTTGGGGTGCAGTTCTTCAGGTACAGCCTGCTCCAGGGTGGGACCCCCACAGGTTCACCATTCCTACCAGCAAACCTGCTCCAGTGTGGACTCCTCTCTTCACGGGTCTGCAGGTCTGTGCCAGGAGCCTGCCCCAGCACAGCCTCCTCTCAGGCATCCACCTGCTTTGGTGGGGGATCCTCCATGGGCTGCAGGTGGATCTCTGCATCCCTGTGGATCTCCATGGCTGCAGGGGCACAGCTGGCTCACTATGGTCTGCACCATGGGCTGTAGAGGAATCTCAGCTCTGGTGCCTGGAGCACCTCCTCCCCTTCCTTCTCCACTGACCTTGGTGTCTGCAGGTCTCACATGTTCTCACCTCGCTCTTCTCTGACTGCAGTTACTTCTGCATAATAACTTATTTTTTCCTTCTCTTAAATCTGTCATCACAGAGGCATTACTACCATCTCTAATTGGCCCTGCCTTGACCAGCAGCATGTTCAGCTTTGTGGCTTCCAGGTATTGGCTCTGCTGGACATGAGCAAGCTTCTAGCAGGTTCTCACAGAAGCCACCCCTGTAGCTCCCCCACTACCAAAACCTGGCCAAACAAACTCAATACACCATATCACTGCCAAAAGATAGCAGAGATTTTTGTAGAACTCATCAACCAAAATTGTTATTTTATCTTCTAAGCCAAGGTTCTAATACCGATAGAACCACTCCAATAAGTAACTAAGCATCAACTAGAGGAATTAAATCACAAAATGGTCAACAATAAAGTTTTTGCCAGTGTGCTAGCTCCATAGCTATAAATAGCAAGACAGAACTGGAGGGAAATTGTAATTTTTCCAGTTTTCATTCTTGTGAGTTAGGACATCAAAGGTAATTCAGAGTACAAAGGTAACCTTACACACTGGATGTATAAATATGACATCATCCAAAGATCCAGCAACACTTCATAGGCTCAAATACTACTTCCAGCAAAGTAAGGTGCAAGGGGAAATATATCTCTTATGCTTACTGCTGCTACATCTAATTTCCAGATAGGCTCAGCTCTGAGTATTTATGATATACGATCAGCATAATAAAGGTATTTATACACATAATTTATGGTTGTACCTATTAAGCAGATTGGTCAGTGGAGCAGAATACATCAGTATGAAATTGCTGAAATGACCAGCACTGGACCTTAATGAGGTGGGGAACACATTGTCTTGGCATGAGAGAGTTTTCTATCAATATAATGTAAGAGTTTTCCAAGTAAAAATATTTTGATCCAAAAAGAAAATAAATTACCCCCTTGCCCAAAAAGTCCTTGTGCTCAACTTAAGTAGTGACAACGGATCTTAGTGATTAGCCTTGTCTGTATTTTCTTTCTCCTAGATTTTCTACACTCACACAGGCCTGTCCCAAGTCTTTTAAAGGATATAAAATACAACTGTGGTTACTTAATTTTTGAAGGCAATACAAAAGAAAAGAGAGAAAAAGAAAGTGAAAGGCTAAACCACTAGCTGGATTAAAGCAAGCTATGGTCCCTGTGTTTTCCCAAGCACAGACACAGATTGCCAGTGTTTCAAAAGAAGGAAATTACTTCAGACCTTGCACCTGAGATAGTCTGGCTATCTGGTCATTACAAAAAGAAGCTTATGATCCTCTCTGATCTAAACTGACGTGGAAACTTGGCCTGCCTTGAATTAAGTTGAACATGGAAATTCAACAAGGGAGATTCCCTTCTGTCCTGTTTATAGTTTATTTTAAATCTAACTTACAAAGCAGTGCCCTTAATCTGCTTGTAAACTTGTTTTTAACCGTCAGAGTTGTGCAGCTATCAGGGAAAATTGTACACATTTTAAACAACTGCCTAACAGAGTATTTACTCTAGAGATATAGTTTCATCCAAAAAAGGAATTTCATATTCACTGGCAAATATTTTCAATTTTTATAATTTCATAAAGGTTTTTAAAAGACAATTTAAATCTTCAACTACTGCTCCTCACTAGCCACTGAGAAAAAGAAATGGAAAGTAGCACTGTCCTTCAGTGCCTCAGCAGTGCCTTTGTTTTGTATTTTTATGGCAGTAGCTAATATTTCACTTGCTGCTTCCTCCTTTGTGTCATACACCTGTCTCTTTTGTCACTTCTGTGACAGCCATTCTATTATTTAAACATATCTTTCCCTTGCATCTAATATAACCACAAGCCTATCTGCAAAGTGGAAGCTGTGCCTCCTCCCTTTTACTTGAGCAAAACTGTGAATTTCCATGAGAAGATGGAATCCCATTTGCTAAATTTCCAAGTGTAGATGCCCTCAGCAAAAAGGAGAAACATGCAAATTTCAGTGGGAGCATCCTTACCAAGATCTACCTTTGGCCACAGACCCACAATTCCTCTCCCAGCCTGTGAGGAGGGCTGGGGGGTGCATGGAGACATTACTTTTTTCACTGCAGAATTAGCTTCAGTTAGTATTTGTGCTGTTGATAACTCAGGTCCCATTAATGAAAAAAATACACACCAACAAGCCAGTAACTTTCATTCAAGAATAGTTGTGCTCTCAACAGGAGTTATCTTACCCAACAGTGGAAATCAGCTCAGGAAATCCGTTTCCTGAGCTGATCAGCTCAGCTCCTCTGCATTGCTATGGTATTAATTTACAGGATGGCTTTCCTCATTCAAGCCACATTAACTTAAGGGGCATTAGCTTGAGTGTATGCAATTTAAACTAATTCTTTAGTAAGATCAAGTTCTATCAAGTAGCTTTTAGCCTAACCTTATAACCTTTCTTCCAGTAGTTCCTTATCAGAAATTGATTTTAAAAGAAGAGCTTTGTCCCTATTCCTAATGGAGCGCCGCGCTGGGAAAAACAATCAAACATTTGCCAGGTATTTTAGCATGCTGAACTTGCTGATCCCACCTCCATTAGAAAAGAGTCACAACAGAGTTATTTTTATTTCACTTGTTGTTACTATGTGCTTTGACCTCCAGGTTTTGTCATTTTTACCAGTAGGACCTATTATCATGAGTGCTTTTTGCTAGCCAGTGTAAATCCTTGGCAGCCAGTCCCCTCAGCCTGACTGAAGCAATCAATCTGCCAGAAAATCACAACAGTATCATGTGCTATGAATATTTTATAGTTTACTTATTTTAATTGCCCAAGCACTAAGGTCATGCTGGTCCCAGCTGTTAGGATATTTTGTCCCCTATGAAAAGCAGGCTGAAAAGCATGTCAAACCCCAGAATATTCTCATAATTTGGTTAAAGAAATATGACTAGGACTAATAAACAGATGAATTGATGAGCTTCTCCAGTCCACAGAGCTATCAAAGCACTTTCATGACACCTAACCTCTTTTCACCCTGCCCACACATCTGCCAGGTGCTTTGTAAATATGCTCTGGGTCTGGAGCCATGCAGTGACCATTTCATCAGTTTGTACAGTGGGTTCTGTGATACATGCTGAAGTGGAAGGTTGATAATTAACCTGCTTCAAAGAGGGATGCTTTTAGGTCCAAAGACAAGCTCCACTCAGGAGAAACACTAACCATAATAAAAATTTACTTTAGCAGCTTCTTTTAGGATTTCTGCATCACAGGACCTGATTTGCATACCAGCCTCTGGAACACCAGACAACTCCAATACACTTACTGAAAATGTAAATGTGAAGGTTGCCCAGGACTGGATTTTCCTGCATTCTTTCAGGTTTTCTGTAGAAATTCCTGCACTATATCACAGTTCCAGATTCAACATGTTCTATGCAGCTGGCAAAGTTATATTTGTCGCCCTTTCTGGTGAGGTTGACATAGATACCAAGCATATATTGAGCATGGATGTATCATAAAGATTCTCAAGAAAACTTTAAAGACTTCTACAGTAGGGCATCCCCCTGAATGCAAGCAGAAGCACAGTGTATTGGGTACATTAGGGACAAGAGCAATGCTCAAGGAAGAGACAAAAACTGTCTTGTCTACCAGAAAAAGGAAACTGATTCTGGCCCTCTTTTCCTAAGACAGGCTATATAGAAGTGGAAAAATGTAAGTCACTTTGTTTCAGCACTGCGTCTGGGCTTACTGTTTAAAGACAAGAACACCTTCACAGGTACACTCGAGTTATACCACAGTTCCAGCAAGAAGCACATGATGTCTGCAGCATGTACTGCTGTGGTAATGCAGCAGGTGCTAGGAGATTGACACAAACCCATCCTTCTGTGCAGGCTGGTCTGGTATTCCACAGGCTGTGAAAAGAGCTGCTGGGAGAAGGCCTGCTTTGGATGTATTGCAGTGCTCTAAGCACTCAAAGCAGTTGGGAGTCCTGTTATGAACCTTTGGAATTTGGCATTGTGGTAAAATAAGATTATGGCCTGCAGATTCAGAGTAGACATGACATTCCTGCCAGAAACAGGAGACAATGACTGCAGTAGCATTCATGTTCAAGAACAGGCAGTTCTCAGCTGTCATGCATATCGAAAATTGGCAGGAATCCCTAAAACAGAATGCTTGCTAATCATTTCTGTCCAGGTCTAACCATATTTAGCACAGAAAGCAGTTTACCAGATTCATTAGCATATTACATCATACACTATTTGTCTCTCTGCACCTCAGTTTCTGTTGGGATTCATCATTAGAAATTAGAAAAAGCAGAACAGAATAAAGAAGCCATTACAATTCAATAAATACCATGAAGCTACCATTAGAGAAGTAGCCTAAAGCAGGAATGCCATGTATTAGGTTTATTACACATGCGGCTTAGGCTTTTTATGGAATTCCTGTAAAGATTTTGACTTGGCAAATTCATGATGAAAATAAAGCTGCATATAATGTTTTGCATTTTTTGCTGATTCTTCTGTTGGTGAATGACTTTTGATACGTAATGCAGTAATACACCAAGGCTATTTCTTAGATATGTTAATTACAGTCAGCTGCTTTTCTAGAATAAAAGTGTCATCAGAAAGTTCTCTACCTGATTCTCCTATGAAAAGGATTCTTGTAAGCACACATAAAGTGAAAATATGATCCTTTTCCTAAATAAGTTTATTTAGCAGCTGTTGAAATGTTTTAAAAAGTTTAGTGCAAACTTGAACTGGCACTTACATACACCCAGAATGATCTGCAGAGACACTAAGGTTGTGTGTCTATAACATGTTCCCAGCTGTACTGACATAGATTTAGGATTGATTGAGCACATTTTCCTTAAAGTGATGTGAAGGCCCTTGGTCAGATCTAGAATGCAGGCCATAAATTTTTTTCTAGGAAAATCTTTTACATATATTTTCTTTTCAGGAGGAAAAATGCTTTTGTATCATGGATAAAGAATTGCAAGCTTGTTTTTTCCTTTCAACAACAGGAAGCCCAGTGATAGATTTGTCTCAGTGGAGGAAGCTGCAGGCCCCATAAGCCTCACAGGACAGCATGCATAATACTCTGCTGAGATAAGAGTAAGGAGGAACTGTTATCAGTCAAAATCTGTGAGAAAAGCTGCTACTGATAAGAACAGTTTATGTAATTTCATTGCTCTGGGACTTGGGACTACTGGACCTGGATAAGCTGCCCCTTCTCCAGGCATACATCAGGAATGAACACCATTTCAGGGCCTTGACTGAACAAACTAGTTGGCTATCTCTGCAGAGAGGCTAAGTCACATCACCCAGCACAAACCTCCATGAAGTCACTCTTCTGCTATTTTTCATTAGTAACTATACCTGAAAAATGCCAGACAATTGTAATTTCCAGTCAAATCTTTCCAGCAGCAGTAATACAAACATTTTATAGCACAGCACATCTTAGTGAGAGTCTCTGTCCCAAAAAACATGTATGTCAAAACATTCTATTATGTGCACCATCAGATGAAGAGTCACAGCAGTATCACTGTCATGGGTACTGCCTATGTTCTTGTAAATAAAGTCAGAACTTCTTCAATTTAAGCAGCTTGCATTAGAGGTAGCAAATTAAACAAATATGTTGAGGATGCTACTTTAGTGACAGTGTCTGTACTTACTAAATGAGCTACAAATATGAGAGAGCACTGGTGTAAGATTTTCAAGTGTGGCCAACAGGGACATCTGCCTACAAGCAACATAAATCACAACATATTTTTGTTTATTTTATTACTATAAAAAGCTTCTACGTTAAAATACTCAGCTTCTACACATGGGACATACCTGATAACAAAGATATTTTGCTTCTGAGATGTGCCTTGTGTTTACTAAAATACTCCATCATCCTGTTGTTCTTCCATAAACAAACACACATCTTATTGCTTCAAACCAAGTTTCTTACTTTTAAGTCAATCTTACAGTAAGCAACCATGCTATTCTCCCTCTGATTTTGCTCTGAATGGGCAAACAAGACTGAGTGTCAAAAAACCACTGCTATCCTTATGGTAAATAGATATATGTACAAACAATGACTAAGATCTCTACTGTCTCCAATTCAACAGAGTAAATAAAGTAGATTAAGGGAGGAGTGGACAAAAACTTTTGCATATTTGGTACACAGGGCTTGATTTGCTCTAAATGACACATGGTTTCTGAGAGTACTATACATCAAACCGAACATGACATGATAGTTATAATTCAGATTAGACAGTGTCTGTGTGGGCACTGGGAACCTGAAAGGGAACCTGAAGCAGGGAATGTGGGATATTATGCTGAGGGACATGAAGAATACAAAGGCCAAGCCAGCCTTGGGTTTCCAGGGCTGTTGTTTCTTCAATTGGCTCTGACTACTGGGCAGTGTTCAGGGGCATGGAAATCTAGATGCTCAAAGACAGCTACTCTCTCACCTATGATTAAGAAAACCACATAGTACTTTTTGCTTCTGACAGCTGATTTCAGACTGAAGGCTATATATTACCCCCTCAATGAAATGTGCCCTTGAGTAAGATTTGAAACCTGATTTTGTGTTTGTTTAAGTGGAAGCAGTGTACCACAAACACATCTGTCCTTTCCTTCAGCAAAGGAACACCAAAACCTTCATTAATCAAATGCAATAAATGTAAACAGACCCTATTAACTCAGAGTAAATAAGCTACATGATTACATTCAACTTGCAGGTCAAGCCCAGGGGGATTTGTCAGAGTCCACTTCATGACAGGCTGCCCTTTTGCCCTGCCACACCCTTTCCTCTCTCCAAATAAAGCACATAAAGAAACAGGCACCGACCAAAGAAGAACCAGAATATGAAGTCCACGAGTAATTAATCTTGATTTTGCTGAACTACCTTCTATCTGGAAGCTTGAGGGAGTAGAGGAATTCACCCTCATATGAACAAATAATTTATTCTGCACATGTGTAAAGCATCCCCACATTTACTGAAACACAAGAACATAGTAAAAACAACTCTAAGTTTTCCAAATCATGATTACTTACAGAAATTCCTTTAATACATTTGCTAGAAAACTTGTATGAAATGATATGCATATTCACAAAGGCGATGAGTATATTTCTCACATTTAATTAGCATGNGTCTTAATTGTACTGGGCTGACTCTCTAGGATTAGGTGTCTGCAGATGCCTCCAGTGCTTGGAATGATTCATTTGTCAAACCAGGACAGGTAGCTCCCTTCAGCACATATTTGTTTTTAAAAAGTGTACCTCAATCCATACTGTAAGCCTTCCCTAGCCTATAGGCAGCTTTTAATGTCAATATATGCCTATATATGTCTATATATCCCTTATCCCAGCATATGTGGGAGTAAATTATTTTCTAGTATGCAGTGGAAATTGGAGGAATCTCTGCCCACATGGACATGCTGCACACCTGAGATCACAAGGGCTGACCCTTAACCAGTTGTGCACACCAGCAAAAGCAGCTCTCTGGAGCAAAACACTTGTTACTGGAGGTCCCACATCTGCAATTTTCCCAATTTGCAGCTTTTCACTTCAGAGTGGCCCTGGTCTGATTCCACCAGCTGAATACTTGTTTTCAGCTGGAACATGCTACAAACACCTCTGGAGAAAATATTACAACTTTATTTCCCCCCAAAGGAAAGCATCTTACCTGTTCTGAGACAGCTCTGCCCTGCAAACCAAAGCACAGTGTGTAGGGATAGTTGGGAGAGTTGCACTGGAAAGTGTCCTCCTAATTTGAACTAAAAAGTTAATGTAGACATACCCCATCTCACCAAACCATGCTTGTGCTACAGGGTGAAATTCTCTTTCCTCCATCTCACCTTTCAAGAAAGCTGAGGAGTTACAGTGCCAGGGAAATTTAAATGCAATCACCAAACTTCAGCAAATGGTAATATACCACTTCAATGTGTAGCTGCCTCTCCCTCGAAACCTTGGTCAGAAAGTTATGGGCTTTTGCTGAGTGGCCTTCCCAGAGGCAAAACCATTTGCTAATCCAAGATGATGTGAGACAAGGTTTTTAAAAATGTGTGTTCTGCAAAATTGTTTACTTGCAATATACACTCAGTGGTAAAGGTAATTTTTTTTCTATTAGTCATGACTAGTTTGTGGGTCAAGGTCAAACAAATTTAGAACAGATCTCTACATATGCTTTTGCCTCCTCACTCTAATTGCAAGCCAGCTTACACCAGGGCAAAAACTGGAGGGCCTGCTGGAAGC
>VZTT01061090.1:0-22793 GCA_013400855.1 Buphagus erythrorhynchus
TCTGAGCCTTATGGCTACATGTATCCACATTTAGGATTGTCACAACCCATACACAGGACCCTGCACTTGGCCTTATCATGAAGTTTCTTTTCTACTTTGTCACAGTTCCTTTGGATGGAATCCGTTCTCTCTATTGAGGCTTTGAGTATCAACTGCATCATTTAGCCTGGCGTCACCTGGAAACTTTCTGAAGGTGCATTCAATCCCACCTTCCACATCTCCAACCAAAGATACTAAATAATACTGATCCCAGACCAGATCTCTGAAGGACACCACTCATCACTGGCCTCCACCCGAACATCAAGCTATTGACTGGAGCTCTTTGAGCCACTTCCTTATCCACCAAATAATTCACCAGCCAAATCCACATCTCCTACGACAATAAGAACAATCTCGAAACTTTTAGCTGAGAACCCAATCCCCAAGGAGTAAAAACTCCTTTCTCCCCTAAATGACATTTAAACTATGAACACTGTATTTAAAGTGATCTGAGAAGTTACAAAAGTCAGACATTAAAAAAAATTCAGACTTGCCAAGTCCTCTGAATTCATTGTGAGATTACAGAATTTGATGCTATCTTGAAGGTTCAGCTCTGCTTATCTCAATACAGGATTTGTTAGATACCTATGTGAATTGTAGAGATTGCTGATTTCAAATGTTCTGTTTTGACAACAATAGGTTATTTCAAAAGCTCAACTTCAGATATAAATACTTGAAAGAGACTGAGATTGCCAAATCCCAACAGCTGAATTAGCTTCTTTTGGGGAAAAGATGGAATTCCTCTCATGCTGAATTAAGTTCAGAGCCTTATCTGCAATACTGAAACAGAATTCAGCATGGACCTCCAGTCCTGCCCTTGGAATGAGGAGTATGTAACATAGGGATTAGTTGGGTGCTGCACACAGCCTCCGTAAAGCACTGAGGAGAAGGGGAGGAGTGTGGCAGGGTGTAGAGTGCAAGATGTTTCAGTCTGGCCTCCAAAGCAGAAAGTGCTCCATTTTAGGGCAGGACAAAAGAGACAGAAGCAAGAAAAGTAAAGCATTGTATCCTCTACTCTTCACAAAGTCCAGGACAAGAGCAACAAGATTTGTCAACTCTACCTCCCAGAGAAGTTATAAAGAGCCAAATTCTGCCTCTCAGAGTTAGCATCAGGATCAGTACATCTATACCATTACAGAACCATACCAAATAAACCCCAGACAGTTTGGCTTCCTAAGCAGTAAAAAAAGCATCAGCACAGATTGATACAAAGCTCTTGGGTTCACAGTGAACCTGAGTAAACAACTATGTCACAGCTGTCCTGCAATTATTCATTCAGATCCCAATCTGGTACTTTATAAACAAAAGCAAATTAACTCCAGTAACTGCCTCCCTTACAGGACTGACAACTGCCATATTCCCAGAACAACATACTGCCTGCCCTCCCATTCACTGTCCTGATCTTAACCACTGCACACACTTTGTTGTGCTGGAGCTCCACTGAAAACTGGGCCTTTTATAATGAGTACAGGACGTTCCTGGACAGTCCTTGTAGCTGAATGTCATGCAGGCAGATGGGTGCAAGTGGCACCTTCCAGCTAGGAGTGAAGACAGTACTAATACCACTCTCTGAGTATGATCATCAGCTCTAATCCAGAAAAAAACCTAGATCTTTTTCCCTTCCAAAACTGGAAATTGAACTAAACTTAGTCTTTCCCAAAAGATTTCTTAATTCTCCAATTGTTAAAAGTCTGTTCTAGGACAGCAAGAAACTCAAACAGAGAGCAAAAGATCTAATAATTTTCGTCCCCCCTGCATTTTTTCATGCAGATCATCATGATATGCACAAGGAGGCAGGGGGATGGGGAGGTTCATTCACACACTCCAACTGGATGAACAACTCTTGCACATTAGACCACTACTGCAGGTGAGGAGCTAACAATTTTTTTCAGTATTAAATAACCAACATGACAGAACTACAGCAAACAGAGAAGGTGTGTAGTCAGATGAGAATACAAGGCTCCTACATAAGACAGTACCTTGTGCAAAACTACTCATTTCCCTGACAGAAAGATCACACATATGTTGATGGAGGTAGCTGGCAAAGACATTTTATCTGGTCATGTCAGTCTGTCTGCTTCCATAAGCCAAAGCCAAGAAGCTCCAAGGAAAAAGATATTTGGAAACCATGGCAACATACCATTTTGGCTGGTGAAAAGTAAGTAGAGAACAGCCATCAATGCCGCTAATAGACAAAAATACATTTGTTTCCCAGAAAAATTTACTTATCAAGTTCTTCCAGAAAGAATCATCCCAGACATCCAGACATAAACACACACTCAAAATGATCTCTTCAACTAAACTGCCTTTCCTTTGCAGAAATAGAAAGAACAGTAGAGAAAAAAAGGATACAGCAAATGTAGTAACATAACATCTCTTTCAAACCAAGGCACACTACAGATGGCGCCAGTGACACCGCAAGGCCAGTTCTTCATTGCCACGGATACTGCACAAGCTGAATGCATAAACTACTGGGTGCCTGCACAGGAGAACCTGTGCAGTCCATGCTGGCCAGGGAGAGAGGAGTCCTCAGGCACAATACCCCCAGGAAGAAGCACAGAGTTATTGACAGCAGGCATAAAGATGAAGGAGGTACCTGGAGTCACCCTCTGCATCATATCAGTCTAAAATCAACACTGGAGTTGCTACATTCCCACCCAGTGCTCCTGGTTTTAGCTAACAGCAGTTCCTGAGGATCACAGGCAACCAACAGGATGGCTCAGAAATGCTTCAGATCCATGCTTCAAACATAGAAAGACTAGGGATCAACAGTCAAGCTCTCTTCAGAAAGTTTCAAATTAAGATCCCCTTTATTACAAAGAAATTACCATCCTTGCTACCACCCGGCCTAACTAGAATTAAAATACAGAGACTTTGCTGAGGCAAAAGATATTTTAACTTACAAAAATGAACTAATAAATTCAGCAAGAAAAACTATTTCCAGGAAGAAAAACTCTCAAAAGTAAGTCTTTGAGCCAAAACCAAGAGAGTCCATGAAGGCTGACACTGCTTTTTGAAGCAATGCCCCATTATGATGAGAACCTGAATTATACAGCACATGTTTTAGGCTAAAACTGTAACTTACTCAAAGAAAAAGCAGCAAAGAACAGAAATTTTCCAAGCTTGTCTTATAGCAAAGTTTAAATTAAGACACATGAGATTTAATTAAATTTTTGTGGATTCTGTTCTCACATTGTCAGTGATGTTTCTTAGTTTTCAGAAGTAAATGTCTGATTGAACAAGAAAGCAAAACCTTTGAATTTTGTTATTCACTTAAACACTTCCCTATCACTACTGTTTATAGGTGTGTTCAAATGAAAATATATTCCCCTAAGAACCACCTCCTGCAAGACACTGCAGTCAAAGTACAACTCTGGCTTCCCAGATAAACCTAAGCTCCAAAATTTCTTAGAAATCCTATAGGTTTACAGGCTCACTAGGTAATACACAGATATTATAACACTTTTTTTAAGCCTTTGAATGGTAAATACATATCTTCTTAATTAAACCTAAGCACAATCAAAAATACAATTCAAAATTTGAAGAAAAATATTTTTCTTAGAATACAAGAATACATGCTAGATTCTGTACTGGATAGTTGTAATTTAGGAGGACCATATTCTTTTCCACAGAAAAGAACACTTCAGATGCTGGATATCACACAGCAAACATTTATTCATGTCTACAGCTTACAGAAAGGGTAAGAAAAGCAGCCTAGGGGCACAAGCAGAATTACTTTCTATGCCGAAAGGATAGATACTACAAGCAAATTCTGTCTTCTCACCATTAATAATTAGTTTAGTTACATAGATTAAAAATAACTGAAGAATTCTAAAGGTGAGTAGAACACAACTAGAGCCATTCTATCCTCTTATATGCCAATGCAGTTAATAGACTTCCCCTGTTTTCTCATTTCAGGAAAAAAACGCCACAACAGTTCTTATGCAATCTTCCTGTCATTATATCAAAGGAAAAACACCTGCACTTTTAGTGTGTCTACTTATGAAAAGACATGAAAAACCCCTACAAACTGTAGGAGTGAAACTTTATAAAATACATATTTTTAAAAAGAGTCGTTATTATAAAGTTTTCCAAACTGGTAACTGATTATCTGATTATGTCCAAAGAAGCCACAGAGTGTAAGTTATGCAACACTTCTACTATAAATACAGGAATAAAAATATCCAAAAGCAAATCTATGGAATAGATCTGCGAATGTAACTTTTAACTTGCATTTGGATGATGTATCAAATGTTGGAAACCATGATTTAGGTTAATTCTGTGGTGAAAATGTAGATACTTAAAAACTGGTGACAAAAAGACATAGTTCTTTTAAGAAAGAAAATTGGAACTTACAAGTAATTTTATACTCCGACCTTACATTTCAAAAAACTATACTTGCCATTTCACATAATGAATAGCACTAATACATAGCAAATCACAAGAATTTGAAACTGGAATGATTTGTATCATTAAACATTCACATAAAAGTGTCAACATTTTTCATTTCAACTGAGCCTCACCCCCACATTTTAATGCACAGAAGCTCCAGAAGGACTAAATCTAGCAGCCAACAAATACTACGAGAAAGAGACTAAAAGTCTATAACCCCCATGTTAGAAAAAATTAATAATCACTTAAAATACAGAAACTCTTACTCTTCTTCATCAAAATCAAACATCCCTGCTGCATTATGTAACTCCCAGAAACAAAGCTGTGCTATGTATGTTCTGCATCATCACATAGTACATTTGCAACATACGGTATTGCCCTGTGTTAGTATGATACAGGCTGGTTGGCATGGCCATTGCAGAAATACCAGAAGGCGTTCCTTCATCTTCTGACTTCTCTTCTTCTTCAATCTTCGCTATTGCAGGAGCATCTGATGAGAGCTCATTCAAAATTTTTCTAAAAAAAGAATGTAAGTAATTTTATGTACTTGGAAATCCATACTCATAAGGAAATCAAATAACTGACTTTTATCAGACAGCTTTGCTGTAATAAATAAGCTGCCTTTAAACTAGCAAAACCAAAATTAAAAGTCCTTACCGGTATGAAGGCCTTCTTGAAAGTATTTCCCTACGTTTTTGAGAATCAATTATCACTTCTGATTGTGCAGCTTCATCTGCAATCGATGCTACCTGTAATAGCAAAGTTCCTGAAATTCATAACTTAATTTAAAAAAAGTAGCAGTAGAGTAAAATATTTTTTAAAATTTATTCCATGTTTATATATGGGAAGTTTGTTGACTTATTTATCACTAATCATGTGATTTTGGACTACTTTTTCCAACACAAATCACAAATTCTAAGGTTACCCAGACATAGCCACTCAGATAACATCTTCCATTTGAAAAAGGAAAAAGTCAATATAATCCAGGTTACTTTTTTGTGAACGACACTTAGAAAAAGTATTGGAAACAGATTTCTTTAAATATAAAAATATTATACAATTTAATTAGCTCTTAAAGTGAGGTCAAACATCTAAAATACAGAACACTGCATTAATGTGCCTTAAATAATAGCATACAATATAAAAGTTTCTTCACGCCACACCAAAGCTATTTAAAAAAAAACTTTATTTACATATACACGTTTATTAGACTTACTAACACATTCATAAATACAAAAACACTGCTTAGCAATGTTGTATGAGTTTTGGAAATGCCTGAGAAGTCAACTTTCTCAGACCTTTAGTATTTTCATATATTCATCTTCTCTTGAAATTACCCTAGACAACATTAAGGCCTAGGGCTGAACCACACTCTCGACCAGCACCTATCTTACTACACAGAACTGAAAATCATTATATAACAAGGAAAACACATTATTTTCTTGGATTCTTTTAACTACTCAGAACTACTGCTGTGTTGAGATTTCCAAATTCAAACAGTGTGAAAATCTTTTTACAGGATGACAGACCAGACTGCAGTTTCAGATTAAGCACTTTGTTAAACTAACACTGAACAAACATGATGTAACAGACTAGAAGACTTCAAGTGCTTGAACCAGCTGCAGTGGAAGCTCAGGGAATAAAAGGAAGAATTCTAGAATTAATGCATCTGCCAGTCCTTAGAGTTTAGTACTAGAAATAAAACTTGGCTGACCTCAATAGAAAATGACCGTCTGGAAGGTCCTGGAAACTTATAGGCCTGGATCACCTCAATACAAACCTGTAGAACTACACCTTAAAGGAACTGCGGGTTATTGCAGAACAAAATTGTCTCTTCACTTGTTAATTTTATTACATTACACTTCTGTATAAAAATATTTAATGCAGCCTCACTTTGCTGGGTAATATGCAACAAGTATCATTAGAACTCTATGTC
Source organism: Buphagus erythrorhynchus (assembly GCA_013400855.1). Lineage (NCBI taxonomy): Eukaryota > Metazoa > Chordata > Aves > Passeriformes > Sturnidae > Buphagus > Buphagus erythrorhynchus. The sequence continues at coordinate 6,368 of VZTT01061090.1, forward strand.
AGCCACCCAGATAGTGAGAGTTACTTCTCCATGTGTACAGATGTACAGTTCCAAACCAGACATCAGAGCTGACTGCAGAGATACAGGTGCTTCAAGAAGTTTGTATTCCTCCTTTTGCAGAAGAGACAAATGCTGAGCAGCAGAGAGAGGTCCTGAAAGACATTTCCCTCCCAGTACATCTTCAACAATCTCCTTATGACCTTCAAGCCTCTGGCATAATCCTTCAAAAGTAAGATAGTATTGCACAGCCAAGAAACAGCCTGGACATCCTAACTCAAAACAGAATTTTCATTCTGCTGGGGCATGGGGGTTAATAAATAATCTGTTTGTTCCAGGACAAATAGCTTGAAAACAAGACCTCACTTATCCTTAAATTGTCACATTCCCTTAACAGCTACCAATAGACCATCTAGTTTGTGAACGTGGCTGAAGAAGTTGGGAACAGCCATATTTTAGGAAGAAGGTAAGGAAATCACAAGAGTATTTAAGCATTTTAATGTGTGTGTTGGTTTAGCACAGCCTGTATTTTGGTAGCAGAGGGGCTGCAGAGGTAGCTTCTCTGAGAAGGTGCTAGAAGCCTCCACAATGTCCAGTACAGCCAATTGCTGATGGATCTGAGGATGGATGTACCACTGGCCAAGCTTGAGCCAATAACAGATGGTGGTAACGCCTCTGTGTTAACATATTTAGGAAGAAATTAAAATAAAGGTTGGGGGCACAGTTTCAGTTCTAGCCAGAAAAGAGGAGGAGGTGAGAACATATGAGGGAAACAACATGGAGACACCACACCAAGGCCAGTGGAGGAGGAGGAGAAGGAGGAGGTGCTCCAAACACTGGAGCCAAGATTCCCCTGCAGGCCATGGTGATGACCATGGGGAAGCAGCTGTGCCCTTGCAGTCTGTGGGGATCCATGGAGCATGCAGAGATCCATCTGCAGCCCATGGGGATCCATGGGGGATGCAGAGATTCACCTCCAGCCCATGGGGAAGGTGCCCACGCCAGAGGAGGCTGTGATCCAGTGGGAGACCCATGGAGAGACAGGTCTTGCTCCCAAGCTGGAACAGCCTGTCCTTGGAGGACTGCACCCCGTGGAAGAGTGACCCATGCCCCAGCAGTTTTGGGAGGACTGCTGCTCAAGAGATTGGAGCCACACTGGAGTATTTAATGGAGAACTGTCTCCCATGGGAGGGACCCCACTGTCTCACTGGGGAACCACTTCTCTCCCTGTGCAACAGAGGAAAACCTTGGGTGACAAACTGACCAAAACCCCTACATTTTGTCTCCCTGCACTGTCAGTGGGAAGGAGGGAGGGGCTGGGGGAAAAGAGGTGTTTTTAAGGGCTTATTTTACTTCTCATTATCCTGCTCTGCTTTAGTAATAAATTCGCTTTATATCTTTAAGTTGAGCCTGTTTTGCCCTTGGAGCATTTTCTCCCGGTCCTTATCTCAACTCATGAACCCTTGGTTAAATTTTCTCTCCTCTGCCCAGCTGCAGCAGAGAAGGGTGAGTGAACAGCTTTCGTGGGTGCCTGGCATTTGGCCAGTGTCAAATCATCACAATGTGAAAGAGAACAATTTTCATTGCAAGAAATTTCAAAAGCTTTAATTTTCATCACAACAAAGAGAGAAATGAACACTTCAAATCACTCTAATGGCAAACAACCATGTCCATAATGTTAACAAAAAAACCATTGTAATTTTTTCCTGGACATCATTCAGATTTCAACTTTACCTATTTCAACTTAATCTGCATTCGAACAAATTTAACTTCAAACTCATGTTAAGTCTTTCCAAGGCCTAATACACTATGGGAGAGAGCAAGGAGTAAATCAAATAACAATTTAAATCTTCCTACAAATAAAACGACATTTAACAAAACAATAAGGAATGCCATAAACGTATTTTTTTTTTAATCTAAAAAGCAACAGCATTATGAGAAAAGCTTTTGAGCACTTTCCAGTTGAAAACGGCAGATGTTTGAGGGAGAGGTCATGCAAGCTTCAACACCAACCTTCGGCATACTTTTTTATTTCTTTTTTAAACTGATACAATTTCCCAAGTTCCCCACCATCTGGCAGAGAGAAGGTAGCAAGTTAAAGCCAAATGATCTGGAGGAAATTCCAGGTGGCAGGGTAGTATACTGAAAAGGATCACAGAAGGGCTGAACACCCCCTGTAATGGAGTCTTCTACAGCATCTTCAAGTCCTTTCCTATCCAGATGAAACCAAAGCAAAATCCTGGAACTAAGGAGTTGGTATTGGGACAAAACTTTCCTTTTTCTACTCCTTTGGGAAAGGGTGGACAGCCAGAGCTCACTCAACACAACAAATAGTTGACTTCCACTCCTCTAAGATGACACAGCAGCAGCTGGCAAGAGATTCCTGAGAAATCTCTCCTTCTGAGCTTTGAAAAAAATCCTCTATCTTTGTATATATGTCCTACATACACTGACTAAAGGAAAAGTAGTGACAGAAACTGGGAATTAGTAATGTGCTTATTGAATAAAGGTTACTCAGGAAACTTACAGTTAGAAAGAATTCCAATGAAAAAAAGTATTTGAATACTCTGTTCTGTCTTCAAGTTTGATCAAGTATTGACGTCTGCACCTTTTTCAATAGTGATGTAGGATTTCAAAACCTTGAGGTGCCATCATCTACACCTACTGCTCAACAATAAAATATTCACTATCTGATTGCAGTTTTATTCTTTTTCTCGAATATAAATCATGCTTATATATGTCTTTTTATTTATTACACTAGAAAGTTACTAAGAAACCTCTAACATTAAAGATGGCTTCTCAAGACCAGCAATGCATGGCTTTTCCTTAACATGTTGCAATAGCCACAGGTAAAACCCTTCCCTCATAACAGGGAAATATCAACTGCATCTGCAAAAAGCAATTCAGTTGACATTTCCCAAACAGATTTTAATACAACTAGAGCAGAGGCCTTCCTAGCTACAAGAAAAACACCAATGGGAGGCCTAACAATTTTCAAAACACTGCAAATTCATTCTCTCTTGCCTTTTCTACTTTTTAAAAACTGTGAAAAGTCTTATGCATTTTGCACTGATCCCTGTTTACCAGTTCCAGCAACTTTAAACACGTGAACATTTGCCACATATGTTTGCTTTGAGGCTGCCCGTATTTTTGGTATCTACATATCCACATCCACAAAAAGCAGCAACACCGGATGCTCTAATAGGGTCTGATAGGGTCTAAAAACAAGGAACCATTTGATACAATATCCTTACTTCTACTATGTTCAGACCCTTTCCAATAATAAAATAGGAGATACTTGAAAATTTATGAGTTCATAGTCTCATTAGAAACATTATGTTCATAGAATTTAACAAAATGGAAAAACTGCAGGATACACTGAAGTAAGGCCATGTTATGACACAAATTTGCTATTGCGTAAGTTCAGACACAAGTTCCAAGACAGCTTCTTCTAAGATAAACAGGAAGTATTAAGGAATTGCTACACAATGCTTGTAGAGCTACTGCTGGTTGGATGTTTGCCACCTTTCCCCCTGCTTTTTCCTGTGCCATCTGAGTAAATCTTGCAGCATTGGTTGGAATGAAGAGAAACTGAAGATGGTTGGGAAAAGAGTTATGAGATACCAAATATTCATGAAAATGTAACAATAAAAAAGCTAACCTGAACAGCTTGCATGTGTGGTGACTGAATGACTGAGGGCTGTGTGGCTTGAATGACACCCTGGACATGAACAGTTTGACCAGAAGGCAACTGCACTAGAGTTACAGCTGGAGATCCTCTTCCAGCACTGGAAGCAGCTACAGAAACCTGCAAAAGTTACAATCATCATGTTTAAGTAAGATGCCTTAAGACTTCAGCAAATGCTTTTAGAAGTGATAACTAAAACCAACTAATTTTGTTGTCACATCTAAAATAGCTTAGCTGTATATAATTATCACACACAAAAATAAATTAGTTTTACTAGTTAAAGTTTGGCGTGTCCCATTCCAAATGGTCTGAAAAGCTTAAAACTGTACCCTAACAGTTTTAAGCCTAAACTGCAATTATTTGGTTTTTTTTCTTTTCAATCAAAAAACAAAAAAACAAAAAAAAACAAACAAAAAACAAACAAACAAAAAAAAAAACCAGAAAACAAAACAAAACAAAACAATAAAAACAAAACAAAAAAAAAATAATTCACCACAAAAAACCCCAACTCTCAGCTATCGCACACCAGATCTGCCGTTGCTAGCATGAAGGTTAGGAAGAACCTCCAGAAGCACAACAAAACCCATGCAGATTCACTGGAGTGGAATGTCACTGACATAACAAAAAGGGCAGAATGTTCTTAGAAAAAAAACCCTAGAACTGCTTTAGTTTTGCTCTGCTTATTATTTAAGAAGTTATGCTTTTTGGATGGATGTCTCAAGAGACATGAGAATTCTTCAGATAGTGAAAAATCACCCTGTTAAATAAAGCCATACAAGGATTTGTAAATTGATTAACACACTCCTGTTACATATATAATTATATGTATCAAGAAAAAGAGAGCTGGAGTATATCACTGCTTCAAAACAACAAAAATAAAGAATAGCTGAATTTTGTCTAAGTCTAGCACAGCCACAGAACAGCTTTCCCCAGCCTGTGGCTCTCAACCCTCAGTGCTGAGGATGAATGGGTTGAGAAACAGCTTAACATCTGTGGGCTAAGAAACAGTTCAGTATTTCTGCTGTTACTGTTAAATTTATTAACAGAAACAAATAGTGATGCAAAGGGAAAACACTATGATAGATCTCAATTTGTGTGATGAAACATCTCTAAACTCAGAAAAGACAATGATAAACATAAACCACATCATAAAAAGAAATTCTGTGTTTTTCAATTAAACTGCATTGAAAAGTCTTATTTCTATATTCTGCACATTCAACATAGACTCAAATATAAAATTCTGTTATTATTCCTTTCCTAGCTTTGTTCTCAGCTCCAAAGGTATCTGGCATGAGTAGCAAATGTAAAATGAGATGAGAGTAAGAAGAAAAACATGAAGAATACTGAATATTAAAAAAAAAAAAAGTTAAAGAAACTTTTTTATTTTTTATGTATTTACACTGAAGTGGGTTTTTTAAAATCCAAATATAAATGCAGTTTTCATTCCTGATCCATAAGACATTGCTTGCCTAGGAAATAATCCCATCTTGAAGCAAGGAAAAAGTTCAACTACTATTAAGATGCACTGCTATCAAAAAGTCCTAATGTTGGTTCAAATTACCTCGAAGAAACAATGCTTCTAGGAAACAAAGCCAGGATCTTGTCAACGTTCACTATGCAATTGTTCAATGTTATAGGAAACTGAACTGCTTTTCACAAAACAGAACAATTGAGGGCATTTTTAACCCTGAAATGAGTTCCTTAAATGGCATGAAATGGTAACAGGGAAATTGGACATACAAACCTTCTTCCCAACCTATTCAACAAATGTTAAGAGAAATTTATCAGAAACAGATATTTGAGATTAGGCTCTAGAAAGTCATAAAGATCTGAAGACTGTGATGTATTTTGTGGCAAAGCTTACACCCTAAACCCAAGCTTCAAGGAGCGATCACAGAGCAATCTAAATATTTACAAAGCATGCTAACTTTCCAAAACATTATAAAGGCAACTTCACCAAACCTTTCCACTTACTGCTCTCTTTGTGAGAATTGCAACTTCTCACAATTCTCAACAATACTCAGTGGGTCAGAAAGAACTTTCCGAGTACAGCAGCCACATAACAGTAAAAGGTGAACAGTTTAAAAGTTTCTTTTTGGTACACAATTGGTCAGTCACACATAATCAGGAAATAATCCAGTACTTGAGATTAAGAAACTACATTCATTTTAAAGCTCCTTATTCAGTATAACCCCACAGGGAAAAAAAAAAAAAAACAAACAAAAAAATCCTCACTCAGCTAATACTCTTTTGGACTACAGTTTAGAATATAACAGAAGAAAGTGTTTTGTTCCCATTAAATCAGGTAAGAGATTAAATGAAGGGGGTAAGTGCTAAGGGAAGAGGAGATAGTAGTAGTATAAAATTTTCAAGGTTCATATTCTGCATCACTTTTACAGATATTGGAAATTATTATTAGAATTTTCATTCATATTTCCTTTTACAGTTTTCAAGCTGAATATTCCTGTGTCAACTGAAATACGAGAACATTTTTGTGCTATTATGCGTAAATCCTGACTGAAACAGACTTGGCAAAGAAATTTCTTTCTGACATCAGTGATGAGCAGCACTACCTTTAACATCATTACTTCAAGGACAGTTGTCTGGCACAGGAACTGAAAACAATCCACAGAAGCAACTCAGAGGCTGAGGGAAAGCTTAACACATTCTACGGGTTCTATGCTCCTAGGCATGCAACAGTCATGTCCAATAGCTTCAACAAATATCAACCATGCAACCACAATAGCAGTACGGTCCCATATTTCAGGTATTTGGAAATGTAAGTGCTCCCTCTTCTACATAGGGAGAGAAAAGTAGCCTGCAAGAATGATCAGGTACAACCTTCCTACTGAGGCACACACTCTTGCAGAGAAAGAGGCTGCCCATCATTTATCTGACTTCAAGATACATGGTAGATCTGAGCAGTTATCCTGGGGATCCTGTGAATGTCAGATATCCTTTCTCTGCTAATTATTAGAGAGGTTACCTTCACATTCAACCCCTCATACCTTCAACATTGGCAAATGAAGAACACAGGACACAGGCCTATTTGATTTCTGCCCCTGCTGTAGACTCTAAATACTACAAGGACTCTAGAAGTGAAGTGAAATTTAGCTCTGGAAAAGTCAAGGCAAATCCACACTGGATTCACCTAACAAACGAACAAAGGACCTGCCACACTTGGGCACTGAGTAGCCTCCATGAGGAAAAGCTGGAGACAGATGGTTTGATCAATTCCAAAGCTACTGCCAAAACAGAAGCACCTACTTTTAAGAAAATTAAGGTTAAGCTGACTCCAGACATTTGGTGCTACCATACACTTCAAGGAAGCACAAAATGGTGACATAGCTGCACATTTATAATCCTCTAATATCAACTTTGCTAAATGACCAGCATTTGCATTTGGCAGGCTGGTTTTGGAGTCTTAAAACATCCTAGCAAACTCCTATTGGTCTCAGTCTCTAGGGAGCAAGACTTAACACTGCTTGATGTCAAGAGCCCACAAGGACAACCCCCTCAAAGTGCTAAACTTGAACAGTCCCAGCTTGCAATAGCTGTGCACTCCAGGCTCTGAAAATCTCCCTATGCTCTCTGACAGCAGTCCTCATATTGTAAATCCTGACATATGTCTAATTCAGGGCCACCATCAAAAGGTCAACAGATGGTATCTCAGACAAGGTCAGCAGATAGCCCTACTGATAGACAACATGACAAGGTTAACAGAAGGTGAATCAAAGAGGAACCCAACAAGATGTAGGATTAAAGAAAAAGAAAACACAACTGAAAGGGTTTTTATCAATTCTGAGAAGGGCTAAACATTGTTATATTTTGTGTAACTGAGCGCAGAGCAACACAGAACGCAGCATGGCTTCTAGAAATCCTGCAAAAGGAACTTCTAATTTCTCTTTGAATATCATTGCAGATATAAGTCTTCCAAGATGTAAGTTTGACTATCATCAACACTATCAGAATATTCCAATACAAATTAACTTCCTTTTAAGTACAGCTCTATATGCAGCAACAGATGATCTATGCATGTGAGACAACTCATGGAGCTCATCTCAAAACAGGTTGACAAATTTTCCACCTCGCACCTCTCCTCTTCCCTCAAAGACATCAAGCTTTTGTACAGGTGTTCTGGACATTTTCAACAGTTTCTGAAGACAGCCACTAATAATTCTACTTTCTTATCCATTTATTCTGGTGGCTGGATCACAAAAACATTACCATGTCAATTCATCAACTGGCTAAAAGTGACATATGCAAGAAATGCACCTATAAACTGATTCTACAGTAGGACACTTTATTTAAAAAAAAAAAAAAATTTAATGGACAAAAAGTGCATCTCATCTTTGCCAGTTTCAAATTTACCAATTTTTGCTTTAATAGAAAAAGTAATTTTACTTTCAGCACCAAAAAATTGCAGGAGAATATAGCCGTATCTATGACACAAGCTAAGAAAAAAATGCAAACAATATTTTTTCTCTACAAATAATGTATAATAGGTCCCTCTCAGCATTGGAGGTTATCCCATCACACCACAGTGCTCCAGCCCACACATGTTTCCTCTCCCTCCCAACAGGGGAGACATTAAAAATACTTCAGCACAAAACAATCTCTGCCCTCTAGAGATTATCATCTTATGGAGTACCTGGTCCATCCTTTTAAAACGAAATAGCAGGTATTTCTTTAATAAGCCTACAGAGAAGGGGAAAATACATCAGCTGCTCCCCAAAGAAGAAGAAAAACAAAAAAAGGTGCCCACCACCTAGATAGTTGTATCCCTCAGCATTTTGCTAGTCACTCCCTGGCCAAAGTCATAATTCAATTAAATACCAAGCACATTAAAAACCATTACATTCCATCTGGACATTAAAACTCCACTTATTGGAAGGGCAGTCACCTGCTGGTACACATGCCCAGAGAGGTTCTAGAGGTTCTCCGTCCTTGGAGATATTCACAACCCAGTTCTGGTTGACCCTGCTTGCACAGGCAGGTCAGACGAGATAATCTTAAAAGGCTCCTCCCAAGCTTGACCCTTCTACAATTAATTCTTTGATAATACACAGAAAACCACAAATTAAAAGACAGTGTATTTAAGTATTTTACTTCTGACTGACCAAAACCAAGGTTGAACAAATATTTCACTAGAAAAAAAACACAAACAAAGCTGCCATCTTCCCAGTTCATTGGAGGTATCTGAAAAGGAGTCCTCATTGACCAGGCATTTTAATTCTCAGTAAGAATAAAGTCTTTCTTTTCTCTCATTTCTGCCTATTTACAACAAAATAGTAGGAGAGATGACTGGAAGCTGGCACAAGATATTTCAGACACTTGTAGTGATTGTCTTCTCTTAACTGCACTCCTCTACAGGTCAAAGCAGGAGAAGGGATCTGTGCTCCTCTGGAACAGTCAAAATACACAGGCACTGGACCAGCAGCACAGCCACAAACTCCTCAGAAACACACAAATTTCCCATCTGGACCACCACAAGACCAGTCACATGTCCCATACAGGGGCCTCCAGTGGGCTTTAGCCCCTCAACACCCAGGCCCAACTCTCCATGACACAGTGCCTCACCTTCCAAGCCAGCCAGCTAGGAACACAGGCTAAGAAAATCCTACTCATCTTAAGCCAAAGGAGCGTCTCAACAAGGCCTGTCAGCAGCAAGTGCTCTGTCTGCGCAGTTTTTCCACAACAAATGCTGTGGCAGAGCAGCCTGAAGGCTCTGAGGGTATGTGAGGGCTGCAGGCCACAGGAGGCAGTGGCTGAGGAGACGGGCACAGGCCCGGAGCCCTCGGAGCTCCCGGAGCCCCCGGAGCAGGACAACAGCACCAAGTCCGCTTGTCCGGAGCCCAGGAGAGGGATGTCAGCTCCAGCTCCCTGCAGCGAGCAGCTGGGACAGGTCCAGGACAGCTCTCTGAGCTACCTGACCGAAGAAAGGGACACCAGATGCCAACTCTTGGACTCTTACCCTCAGCCTTCAAACTGAGGTACATGTTTTGGTTTAGTGTTAATCAAAGGAGATTCATCAATACTTCAGGGTTACTCATTTTAACTGGAAGGTATGAGACCCATACCCAGTACAACTGAACCTTCACACACAATACTCAAGCATTAAATGCAGACAAACATAAAAAGCGTTATACACTGCACAACACAGGAGTGCAGAAACTCTCCTACAGCATTAGTGACATCTTTGTCTCTGGATCAACACTAAAAATCCAAAGTGACAGAACTCACAGCTGTCTTCTCCAGAGACTATGGTACAAGCCAATAGATTATACACATCAATCATCCTATGAAGTTAAAACAGAAAATTTGAACAGAACTACTAAAGAAGAAATGAGGGGATGACATCAACAGAACAAACCAAATAAAATTTTAAAGAAAAAAAAGAAAAAGCAGAACCATCAATATTCCCAATGCTGCATGTATGATAACCAACAAAAAAGGTTGATAAATATTTTGCAATCTACTTTGTGTCTGAAGATCTGACAAAAAAAGCAGCTGCTTTCAGTTTTAAAAATATATCTATAATGTAAATCAAGTATCTAACATACTAAATACATGGCATCAAATCTTAGCAAATAACTTCCAACTTCCAATGATGAAAAAATTCTGTAAGACATTTTTTAAAATCAGTTCTTTTATTTAACAAAGGGCTTTTGAAGATCTTTTTAAGGTCCATACATTTTTCTGAAGCTATAAATCTTAATACTGTAAGGAGTACTATTTCTATCAAGTGCCAAATGTTTCAGTACATATTTTAAATGTTCGACAATTGTTACTATGTAATCTTTGATCCATTAACTACCAAAGAATAATCCAGGTAGAGTAACTATAGAAAACATGTGAAGTATGCTTTTTAGAAGTCCAGACACTGTCACTAGATACACAGGGTTGAAAACAAGCACACATTAAAAATGTACCTGCAATTAGATGAAATGCATTCTGTACAAAAACTGGAACTAGGAGAGAATCATGGTTATTTTTATTCATTTTTTCATTTTTGTTATATAATACATCTTCAAAATATACAAATGGTTTAGAAATATTTGATCTTGTAGCCACCTCAATTCTTTAAGACTGTATCCCATCTCTATAACAATCACCCTGTGAAAGTGAAAGGAAAAAAACCATCACTCTTGTCTGAAAGGGCTCCCAAAAATGTTACCTTTTAACAGACCTGTTGTTATATTAGTCCTTTGTTAACTACTGAAGGCATAGTTTCCAGTATACCTTTGCTATATTTTTCCTATTTAATACCAAACCTTATAATACATGAGAATACCATACAAATTGATAGTTTAAAAATCGTAGCAGCTCTGACTATCACTTCATTGATTCTTCTCATCTTTCCACATTTCACCTTACCTCAGATCCTGAGGAGATCTGACTTTGGCCTGGCTGATTCTGAAGGCGACCAGCACTTCTCTCTGTCATAGAATCCACTGCATTGTCATCCTGTTCAACCATTTCCATGGTCATCAGTCTAAAAGTAAGTACATACACATTTAAATAACTCAGTACAGCGAAGTATATCAGGCAACTAGGGAGAGTAATTCCAAACTATTTTATATTTGGAGCAGACAAAAAATAAATGTTTCTGTAAAACGGAAGTCCTTTCTTCATTCCCCTGTATTAAAATATTCATTCATATAGCCAAGAGCTCTAAAACAACTGTTTTGGAAAGCTGCAGGGTGGGGCAGTTCTGGAGATGGTTCTCAGGGGCGGAGGGACAAGCGGAGTCCCAGGGTCCCATGCAGTGCTGCCTACAGAAGGTCCCTTCAGCCTCTCGGGCTGCTACAGCCTTCTTGAACCTTCCAAGATGCCTATTCCCTGCTGGCATCTATGCTTGAATTGTCTGTAACCTACTCATGGCTCGAGAGCCACAACAATTCTTCTCACTTTACAAGTTTAAAAGTAGGGTAGATTTCATTGAAAAATAAGCAACTTGCTGACCCTCAACTTAAACTAAGAGTTTAAACTTCATAGAGAAAACTTCCAAATCTGCTATATATCTGCTACATAAAAATACAATTACCTGACAGTTCCTTTTCGATATTTCTTGGCACACTTAGTCATAACGGAAGGTGTGAGTTTTAAAACAAGAGCTTGGATCTCTTCGGCTCCCTTTCTCTCCTACCAAACCCTGCACTGAAGGTGCAACATTGAACAGGTGATGTCAAACATTGCCATGGCAACAGGTCAGTTTACAAACAGAGCAGAGACAGGAGAGGGTCAGGCAGAGGCAGGCAGGATGCCCTGCAGGCACGCTCCCACCTACACCCTACTTACACAATCAATTAACAGCCGCAAAAGGAAGACATAATATTAGTTGAGGGACTTAAGAGGCCGCAAATCTCTGTTTCTCAGGTTCAGTTTCTGGAACTAGGGGATGCCAAGCCTGACTGAAGTCAAAGTTCAATTATTTCAACTGGCTGATAGTTACTTTGGTTTCTTCTCAGGACTTACATTGAGAGATGCAAGAGGCAGGCAAGGACTGCTACCCACTGGACTCTGAGGCTCTGGAATTTAGTCCCACATGTTATAAGTTAACTACATTAAATCAAATTAAATGTAAACCAAACTCCTTTTGTGGCATTATTTTACAGAACACTCCATAATCTTTGAAGAGAATAAATTTTATTAGCTTTTTAAATATCAAAATTTTGCCCAAAATAAAGGCATGGAAACATGAAAAGAAACCTATCCAAATGATTCAGAGAAGCATACTTCTAGCTCATATGCCTCCAGTGGTACTCTACTGACCAGACTTAATGGTACTATAACTAATGGTAGCCAAGCTGCAAAACAATTCACCATTTTATGGGTTAACATGAGTATTTCTGCTCAGACAAGTTATGTACCCTATGTCAGTATCAATTCAGATTAGAATCATAGGGACCTATTTTACACCTAAAATCTTCCTACATTTTTGTCTTGCTAGTTACCACCAATTACCTTTTTCTTTAGATACAATCTAATTAAATGTCTACTGAAATTCACCAAAGTCTAACAGCTCTGGGGGAAATGTTTTCACCAAGCTTTTCATCATAATTTTCTATAAGAAGACGTTATCTGATTAAACTGTTCTGGTTTCATATATGCACGATATAATAACAATAATAAAGTAGGAAAAAAAAAGTTCTTCCTTTGTAAACTAGGGCCACCCATAGAGTCTCAAATACGAAAGGTCTATGTGGTTCATGTAAGAATAAGCTTCAGAATAGCTCAAACACCAAGGAACACTAAATAATGCATAGGTACTGGCAACATATTCATTGTAATCTCTTCCTAAAGATGGGAATACAGTGAGAATTAATTCACTTTATGAAGGCCCTGAAGTACTTTTGTATCCAGAGCCATCTGTCACAGAAAACCTACTGTTGAAAAAAAAGCAAAAAGCAAAACCAAACAAAAAAACCCCCAAGTACTTTTATTCCCACTGAATGCATTTCATAGAAATTTTACCCAGAAAGAGCCATTTTTTATCTCGGAAAAAACTTAGTTCCTACTTTTTATCTTAATTTCTCACTGATTGCAGAACAGTATAAAAATGTATTTCTTTCTACGACTTTATCAAGATTTTTCTTCCCAAGACTTTTCATCTGCAGTGCTGCACTAAGTTAGCAAAAAGCTACAAAAAGAGCATCAGTGCAGCAGAAAATCTAGCAAAGTTATTCCTCATATTTTTCAAAATGCAGTACAGAGAGAGGGATGTATTTTTTGATTAATGTTTAATTAGAAAAACAATAGCAAGAACTATACATGTCATTGGAGTGACAAACAATTTAGATTTATGATATACATGGAAAACTCTAGAATTTATATAGACTTTCCATCTATAATTGTGTATATTCTGACTCTTAATACAAATTACTGCTTAACTGAAAACTTTAGCAGGGTGGAGTAAAGTTTGAAAATTTGACTAACATAAAATGCAATCACTTCTCTGAAACAGAGCAAAATACTTTTCCTAAGTAAGTTCAAACCTGCTTCTTTTTGACAGCCTCTGTGACCAAATAGTGACTTGACTTAAAACAACATCCAAATATAAAGATCCAATCACAGCCTAAAAAAAAATCAAAATAAAAATAATCAAGTGTATGAATAATTTTTAAAGATACACATGCTATCTTGACATAAAACTTCAGTGAGAAAGATGACTTAAGATAAACTGTAGCACATTAATATCGCAATTCAGACATGTTACAAGATTAGGAATCTTTGATAGACACAACCATGGGATCACTGAACTGGCAGGAGCAGGTCAGCCGCTGTCATTTGAGCCCACAGGGTCAGCACAGGTGGCACGGTCACACTGAGCTGAGCCAGGTCATGTGGGCTTGTACACAGCTCAAGACCAGGCATGCCAAGGAACTCCTGAATTTCAGACTAGGTTGTCACTGTCTTCAGAGCACTCTTATAACCTGAATTGTACAGGGTTTTTATTTCCTGTACTACATTCATGTCAACATGTATACATCAAATTTTTCAATAAATACACAGAAAAAATACTGACCAATATTGTAATTATGCTTTTTCTAAAGCATCAGTTATACAGTGTAGCATGAAACCATTACTAATCAAATCCAGAAAAGTTTCCACACATACCACACTCAAGTCAGTCTGCACTGCAAGCAAATTCTAACATATTAATTGCTTTTAAGTTTCCAAGAAAGAAAAACAGAATTTTCTGCCAAGCCCTTAAAATCCTTAGTAAAAGTCTATCAGTAGCAGTACACATCACACATAAAAGTTTAAATTACCTTCCGTTTTTAAAGGAAAACGAAGCAAATAGATTAAAGTAGGTGGCCTTGGGTCCTGTTTAAAATCATATAATGTTTTTCTTCATTGAAAGACTAATTATATACAAGTTTTAGTCCTATACTCAGTATTAATACATTTGTTTCTAATACTTTTTATCTTAGTTGCTTACAAAGACTGAACAGTAATTTTAAATATTAGTCTGGACTTCGAAATTAGTAAACAACTTATACCTCTGCACTCACATAAAAAGGGGACAAAATGGTTTTCCATAATGTAAGCAAAGATACCTGCTTCTTCCTACAACATTGCAAAGAGATCTTCAGGTTCTGGCAGGAAGTTTAACTGTTCCCAAACTAGCAACATTTCAAGATATATAAGCACATGTTTACTGTAGTCACTGAGACTGGTGGACAGCAGGTCAGTAGCAGATAAACACTGATTAAGATGATGCATAGAGTGCACATCAAAAGCCTCTTCAAGTGTGATCAGATGAACCATCCCTGACAGGAGAAATCCGACAGATGGAATCAGCTGGAGTAAAACAGAAAATTTTTCCTAGAAAATTTGAAGCAATTTACAGCTAAAGGTGTGAAATTTTAGTATTTTTTCCTATAGGTAAGAGATGATGGATGGCATCCCTATCAAGACATGTTCTTTTGCAATAAAGAACACAAGAAATCCTGTCACTCCTTCCAATACTGCATATTAATATAATATTTAATGACTATTGGTGAAATTATGCTGCAAAACCAGATTGCTACAGTATTTTGCATAACTGGAAAAGTGTGTGACTGCCTAAATAAATACCCAGAGACATTTAAAAAAAACAACTTTTTTATTTCAACCATCCTTTATACATCAGGGACTGTTTACAGAATTTGATACAAAGGAAATCAATCGTAAGGGGTGAAAAAATATGTTTCAGCCCTTACTCCAAATCTCTTTTGAAGGCTTTATTCACAGGGGAGTAACTAGAAAGCAAGAATGCGAATTTACAGATTTTTTTTTTCATTTACTGATGACCCCACAGTGAGTGTGAAAACTCTCAGAATGCACTCGTTTCAGGAAAGCATTGTATTTTCAAGTATGAACTCTGTAATAACTGTTTTACCACCCCAAAAGGCGTGAAGGACATCAGCTAATAAGGTGGTCACAGAATTCAGTCAAGTAAAACGTGCAACAGCACAACAGACCCGATTTTCAAAGTGCAAACTTTCCGTTTCCAGCATCACCAGAACCTTCATCACTAAGCTTCTTGTGTCTCCTCCACTCTCAATACTTCCCTATTTTCTTCCCCGAACACCTCAGCTAAACCCTAAAATCTTAAAACCCCAACGTGCCGTTGCTCTGAGCACAGGCAATGCTGCCTGGCCACTCGGCACCTGTCACCTCAACCATCCTGCCAAGGCAGCGCAGGGGACACACGGGCCCCCTTCAGACGGGCACAACAGCCCCTGGCTAGGCCACAGGATCCACCAAGCATCACTCCCCGTGGAACCACTTAACGCGGCTGCACTCAGCACCAAAAGCGATGCTATCACAGCACTGGGGGATGCACACAAAACGTTCGAAGTTTTAAGCAAAACTCCGGACTCACAAAGCAGACTGTGATCCCTGCCCACTTGCTCTGACCCAGCTCCAAAAGCCCTGCGGGCCAGAGTATAACCGGGACTAACGGACTAAGGGGCAAAAGTCACCGGGCACCCCCGTTCCCCTCGGCCGGGGCATTCCCGCGGAGACCCCAGGACGGGCCGTCCGGGGCGCTCTGCCCCCGCTCCGAGCCGCAACGCCGGGGGAGCCGAGCCGGCGCCCCGAGCAAGGGCTGGAGCCACCGCCTGCCGGAGCCCGGCGAGCGCCATGGCTCCCGGGCGGCACCGGAGCCGGCGCTCCGCGCAGCCCTTCCGGAATTCCCGGGATGCGGAGCCGCCTCGGGGCCGCCCCACAGCGCCGTGCGGGCTCTGCGCG
>VZTT01061090.1:23171-42143 GCA_013400855.1 Buphagus erythrorhynchus
GCCGCGGGCCCGCCGCGCTCTCTGGGCCGCGCTCCGGGCGTGCGATAGCGGGGCGGTGCCGGCCGCTCGCCACGCCGGCCGGGCCCCGCCGATAAGGGCGGTTGGCTGTGCTCCGCAGGGTCCAGCCCCGGCCGTCCCCGCGCTGACCGAGGGAAGGGACGCGCACAACTCCCTGTTGTCCCCTGGGCGGTGCCGGAACCCTGAGGGACACGGAAACCTGCCCGGAGGCCGGCCCGCCGAGGTGCTGCCCGCAGGTTGTTTTGTAATTCTGCTTAGTAAAAGCACGTTCCTTGCGTCAGTCATTCATGGTATGACATAGTATTTTACATTTTTTTTAGCTAAATAAATTGGAAATTGCCAAGAGGTAACAAGCGGGAGCGACGTGCGTGTTTCCCCCCTCGCTGTCACGGGATTACGTCCAAATACCCTGAGTCATGTTGGGCTTGTGCTGTAGGTGTGAGCACGTCCTTTGCTGGGAGCACAGGGCCCGTCGGCTCAGGGTTAATAATTTTAAAATGCAATAAATGCGTAAGCCATAAACTTTTAATAATTTTAAAATGCAATAAATGCGTAAGCCATAAACTTTGTTACTAGGGGTGTTTGAACATCGTATGTCCTATAGCTGCTCAGTGTTTTACAAAGTAGCATAAGAAGGAATTATACTGCAGTATATTTCAAATTGAATGTCTATACATCACTGCACTATATTCTGAAGTTACGTAATGTAGTTACCCATTTTTATGTTTTGAGTTGTTTTTTTTTTTTTACTGTGAGAAACTACTCAGTATGCTAAATAAACATGAAAAACCTAAGTTAATTTCACATAATTCATTGTGACTGAAGAATTGGAGGATGTGTGTGTCAGGATTGGTGATACGTCCACACAGGTCAAACACTCAGTCTTATTCATGGCATGAAGAGAACCTGCGTATTGATTTCCTGTGTTTTTTAAAAAAACAAATAACTCTTATCTCTGACTTCATAAGAGATGAATCATATTTATTTGCAAAGGTTTTGCCTTTAAGCATTTAGTTCTTTTATTTGCTTCACAGGAGTTACTTAACACAGCTATCAAAATCGCAATGTAGTGGAAAAATACAGAATCTTCAATTGTCACTATTGCTTGTGCAAGTTTTCAGTTTTCATCCTACATTTCCTCTGTTGAAATATTGAACACCCCCTTCCTGTTTTGAGTTCTGTTTCCCTCCCTTTGTTTGTAGTATATATATTATGTGTCTGTTCCGGGTTTTTAAAGAGGAGTTTCTCTTCCCATAATTAATTCTGCTTTAAGAGCTCACCCATTATGTACACTATTGTTATGCTCATTCATGAAAAGATATGTTTGCTCTTGTCAATTAAAAGTATTTATTAGAATAGTAAGATAATCAGATGAACAGGCAAGTGTTAAATTGCTGAGAACTACTCTGCTGAAACCTTTGGAAGAAATTCCAAAGTTTTGCCTTGTATACTGAAAAAGCCAAATATGGCTCTTAGGATATTAGCAGCACCTCAAAAATACTTTAATATTCAAAAAGGCAAAAATGGCTCTTAGGATATTAGCAAATATTTTTGAAGGTAGATGTCTTATTACAAACAGGAAGACATTTCAAATGAGCATGTTAAATAATGGAAACCACTGTAGTGAGTTACCTGTAAACAAGCTGAGAATTTCCATGAACTCTTAGGGCCTGGATTTGGACAAGTAGTTATTTTTTATTAGTTTTCAAATAAGTTATAAACAGCTTTGAAATGTTTAACTAAGAATTTATTACTATTTATACCACTTCTCTTGTAATGAAGTGTATCAGAGGAGTAAGTGAACTTCCAGAGGGACTTAGACCTTGGCGACACAGAGATGAGTAACCAGATTTGGCTCTTGATGCAGGTCACTGAGGTTGGAGGGCTGGAAGAGGAAGGGAGTGAAAAGGGACTCGTGTGTTCTTACTGCAGCAGGGCTGGGGTACCGTGTTTGTTACCTGAGGCCAGACTGACCTGTGCCACAAAAGTGCTCACTTTGACTAAAACCAGTTATCTTTAAATTGGTATCTATGCCTGGTGTGAACCCATTTAATTTCAAATGCTAAGACCAAGAGGAATCCATAAGAAGGCCCCACAGGTCAGGATTCGTCATGATTTTCATAATTTTTGAAAGAACATAAACTTGAAATCCAGGCTTTTTGCTGTCATCAGAATGACTGCCTTAGTTATCTTTTCTCTCTAACTCAAAATCTCCATTGTTTTTTTTTTTTTTTTTTTTCTTTAACTTCCATGGGCAGAGCCACTAAGTTCCTTTCAACCTGGATCAATTCTTCGGAGGGTAATATATGAGCAGGGAGTTGGAGCAACATTTGGCACCAAAAGAAACGGTGCTCTTTGCAGAGAACATAAATATTTCACCAATGCACATTACATCAGTAGGAATTCTATCTGTGTAATTTGCAGACAACTGATTTTTCCTATGGATCTCACAGCTATCTTTTGAAATAGTTTTTTTTTAAGGGGATTAGAAGAATTTCTTGTATTTCAGTTCTAATCTTATGAAACACCTGTTTAGTTTTCTTGTAAAAAAGTTCATGGATTGTCTTGGCATAAACAATGACAGCAAAATGGATATGCTACCTATCTTAGTTGTCAATTTCTCTTTAATTAGAATCCAGATACCTGAAGATAATACAGGTAAAACTCTCAGAAAAATAGACTGGTATCCTATTTGAAATAATACTGATACTTACTGATTAATAATTTCACCACAGGTCTCCTCATGGACCACTCCAATTTTAGCTGATCGTTGAATAATCCTACCTCTACTCTTTCATTGGCTGCAAGGAAATAGAGAGACAAGTGCAGAAGTTGCAGAGTGGTCACAGGAAAGTGCAGTCAGCACACAGCCACTGTTTTCATAATTTATTTTGTAAATGTGATGAAAGAAGTAGCCAATATCTGCATGCTGCAGATATTGCAATATTCTGTTCTGCAACAACAGAATCCTGATCAGTCTGAAACAGAGGACAGATTAGGCAAGAAGTACACTTCAATGAGTATAGAATATAAGACTAATAATTTACCTATTCTTTTCTTTTATAAACTCCTAGCAATGCAAGAAAAGTATGGATTTCCATTGGCTCACAAATAGAAATGGCACACCCTTAGAAAGGCAAACATTGAACAATACTGTAAAAGGTAAAAGCTTTGTAAATATTTTTTTTCAAAAGTATATAATTTTTTTTAAGTTACACATCTGTAGAATTATAAATATTTTGTAGTTTCTCCTTCCCTAAACTATGTTAAGTTGGAAATAAGACTGAGTGACAGTACGAGTAGTACAAGAGCAAATTGACCATCTTTTTATTCTTATTATTTGCTACTGCCCATCACCAGAACCTCTGAAAATCGATGCTGCCTAAATTAGTGCTGTGCTAAGGCACTGCCTTGACTTTTGTGGGTTGCATAAGCCAGAAGCACTGGAAGAATAGCCTTGAGGAGTCCCAGGTCTGGCTTAGTGAAAAGCCTGGCCTAACAGCTGTGAGGATTTGCAGTACCTCAACTAGCTCTACTTTGCCTTGTGTCATGTAAACAAAAGGATTTCTTTATTTGGAAGGGTTGGATGTTATTATTGGTGAAGGGGGTATTAAGTACTATTCTAGGTCCATTTTAAAAAATATCATTACTTTGATTTTCTTGGGTTTGTAATGATTTGATTTTGGATAGTAACTTGCAGTAATGTTATAATATTTTACACTCCAAAAATTAAATACAACATTTTCATGTGCTTTTTTTGTGTTTGTTTTGTTTGCTATTGTTTTTTTTTTTTTTTACTTTTTTAGGATTTGTAATAAGAACTTGAAGTTTATAAATACAAAACAGGTATCCCAAGTAATATGCTACTGTCTGGTATGTCCTGCAGTTTGAAAGGAGGTACTTACTGATGCACCAAAACATAGCAGAGCAAATCAGAGTACACTAGCTGCTCAACTGTGATCGGTTTATTTGCTTGAAAAACAACACAAATAGCTAGAATGATTTGTGAATGTGTAGTTAGATACCTGGTATGGTGTTTGTAGGTAATGAGCAGAATTGACAGGATTCAGACTGTCTCCTAATCTGCCAGTCCTAGGTCAGGTCTCCAGCATTGTTGTCTCCCCACATGCTGGATCCAGAACAAACAAAACAATGGAGGAATTTATAGTCTGATAAATAACTTGACATTATATAAATTGCTGCATACTCATTTGTTGCATATTCATTTCATGAGAGAAATTATTATAATGGGAAAATAATGTTTTGACTAGGGAACAATGGTAAGGCATCTGAAATGTTTAAAGGATTGACTGGTGACTTCAAGATACATGCATAATGATATTTCTGTTGCAGCAGAAAAAAGAATGGTAACTTGTATCTACTACATGAAATTTTCATTTCCTCTGCTGAACAATGAACTTTACTTATATAACACCTTCCTCATAACATGAATATAACATGTACTTCACTGTATTCATAACCATTTACAATTTATTGCTGTTTGTAGAGATCTTTGAACTTTTCAGGTGAAAAGTGTCAGGTTTGTATAAAGCATTATTTTGTACTTATAGCATGAATATTAAGTTTCCAAACAACTGCTTTAGTTGTATTTAAAATTTAAATACAAAAAACTTTACTATTAGAAGTTTCATGAATAGGCTGTGTTAAAAGAAGCACACAGAAAACAGTTTATAGTTGAATGTGAATACACTGTGCCACAGGAATATGGATATCCCAGACAGTTGGCATACACTTGTGCCTTGAAAAAGATGTATCCTGTAAGGCACAGTGAACCAGTGTAGGAATGTGGCCAGCATTAATAGGACATTGAGGAACTGCCTCACACAAAGGTGAATGACATCAAACATTCAGATAATCCAGTAAAAGGCAAACACATACAAAGAGTTCATATTTATTAAAAATATTTAATGAAAATATATTTAAAAGAATTTGCATTTGGTTAACAGTGGCAGGCTAGATTTTCTAGAAACTGTAAGTTGTTTTCGATGGGGGAGCAGATAGTTTTGTTGGTGGTAAATGGTTGTAAATGACAGTGAAGAGCAAGAATGCAGAATATAAAATCAAAAGCAAAAGCTGCTGAATAAATGGAGCAAAGTAAAGGTGTCTGGGAGCTATAAAGAGAAGGAAGAGGTAAAAGTGAAAAATAACTAAATGGAAGAGTATTCTGTGTAACAGAAGATTATCAGGCTATTTGCAGTGTGTTTATGTGAGAGAGCTTCTGTATTTCTTTCATGTCAAGAATTGTTAGTTCTTAATCTACCAGTGAATCTACCGGTGATACAGATAAGTGGCTAAAGAAACATATTTTTCTGAAAAGAATATATCTTTCACCTAATGCTAGCTCAACTAATTTATCTCTTTGATGATGCTATTTTGTCAGCTGGTTTATTTATGAGCTGTTTTTTCTCCGATTTGTCTAGCATTTTTGCACATTACAGGAGGTTTCCATCTCCATTAAGTACGAAATATGTGTTTTACTGGATTGAGAGACAAATATATATACTTTTATAAAATAATTTCTCAAGAAAACTCAAGGAAATGGAATGATGCCTAGTTTAATTTGGAAAATGACATTTTAGAAATGGGCACTAGACATTTCCCATTTATCATATTTTAGTGGAGACAGATACTATTTGGTCTTTTTCCCTTTATTTTTTTTTCCCCTGGGAAGAGCAGCTCTGCAAATTCAACCTTGTCTGAAAATTAAGTTGTGTTCCCTAAGAATCATCATCACTAGGGGTTCTGCAGTCACCAAGTTCAAGTGTTTTTCTTCCATCTTTGTGTATATTTATGTATATGTACTGCACACACAGATGTCATAGAGCTGTATGCTGGGGTTTTCATTTTTAGTATAGTGGTAGAACCACTCAAGATTTATGTGACTATTTTCTCTGAAACATTGTGTCTACCAAACAGAAAGCAGCAGCTGCCTTCCTCTCACAGTATCTGCTCATAAAATCATAGGATTATAAAATCATTGAGGTTGGAAAAGACTTCCAACATTATGGAGTCCAACCTTTGGCTGAATACCACCTTGTCAAATAAACCATAGCACTAAGTGCCACATCCACTTGTTTCTTGAATACCTCCCAGGATGGTGACTACCACATCCCTGGGCAGCCCATTCTAATGGCTGACAACCTTTTGAGTGAAGAAATTCTTCCAGGTGTCCCACCTGAACATCTCCAATTGCAGCTTGAGGCCACTTCCTCTCATCCTGTCTCTGGTTGCCTGGGAGAAGAGGTTGACCCCTGCCTGGCTACAATCTCCTTTGAAGGAGTTGTAGAGAGAAATAAGGTCTTCCCTGAGACTCCTCAAGGCTAAATATCCCCAGCTCCCCCTGACAGCATCCTCATGTGACTTATTTTCTGTACACTTCACCAGCTTCATTCCCCTTCTCCAGACATGCTCCAGGACCTCAATGTCTTTCTTGAAGTGACAGGCCCAGAACTGGACACAGGACTCGAAGTATTGAGCAATGTCTTTTCACTGTTATGGCATCTCCATGAAAGGATTATTTCACTACGATTTTTAAAAGCGATTGTACAATGGTGCACATGATCTATGAACCTTTTATAATAAGATATCACTAAAAAAGCACTTGAACCACTTTCCAAAGACAATTGCATAATTTCTGAATCAAAAGGGAAGGAGAGGCACTTAGAATAATATTGTTTGGTTCACTGCTGGAACTATAAACAAATATATTCCTGGCTCATGACCTGGTAGAGGTAACAGAACTTTCTTGGAACTGCAGCTTTCCTTCCCTTGCATGCAGCATCCTCTCATGGCTCTCTCCCCCTCTGCCTCTCATTTCCACCAGCAGAGATAAGTGATGTTGTTTAAACAATTCCATGTCCTCAGCTCTGTCACAATGCTTCTCTAATTCGTACTAGCTTTGGAATTTTATGCATATAAGCTAAAGCATGAGAACTACAAGCTAGTTTATTTACTAGAGTAAATTTCAGGGGTAGTTTCATATTCAAATTAAACCTGAAAGCTAAATCCCAGTAATTAACTCAAACCAAGCCAGATGATGACTCCCCCAGGACTCCTTCATTTTTAACAATTCAGAAAATAAAGCCACCTAATAGCTTCTTTAGAAGCTTTTTGCATTCTTTCTCCAAATGCTTAGATAAACAATATGATAAATAGGAACACTGAAACCTCTTATATGCCAGGTTGCTTGTTTGTTGGTAAATTGTTATGTCTGGTTCACCCAGCCCATAGCAAGTACCTGAGCCATCAGCATCTGATGCACTTACTGAGCAGGAAGGATTTACAACCTTGTAACTGAACACACAAATGCTCCAAAATCTTTTACTCTTTTGGTACCTCATAAGTAAAGCTTTTCCATATCTGAAAGTTCCTGGAAGTAGAATCATTTAGGCTCACTTACTGCATCATAAAGTCTTGACAGTTCATTGATCTCTAAATACAAGTTCTAAATACACAATTTTGCTTGTCAGTAATGTTGCAGAATATTTTTAGCTTTTTTTTTTGGCAAAAAACAAATATAGGAAAGGGAAACTAACTAGATTTGCTCAGAAAGATAATATAACTTCTTAGCTATGATGACGTGAAAATAAATTGGTGGCCCTTTTTAATAACAGATGGAAAAAAATGATATTTGCTAATTTTTTTCCAAGCAATCCCGGGGAAGGATAGAATTAATCTGGGAGTTGAACTAAACACTTGAAGGCTAACTAATAAATGTTGTTTGGGAGAGTTCAACTTTTGTTAGTTTTCCTATTTCACGACAAAAAAGTGTGGGTTTTGTTAGTTTTATTGTAGGTTGTGCAAGTTGAAACTCTTGAACTGCTATTTTTTAGCTATTCAGCGCTGCCATCTTGTGGCCAGGAGTGCAGTGAGTGCCGGCTTCTTCGTGAAAATTAAAGGGGTTAAAGCAGATTAAATAATCACACATTTTAAATTCTTCATAAGCTTTAAAAAATCTACAAGAACAATACTTAATTACTATGTATTTTTATAATCGCAAAATATTTTTTCTGTTTATCCATATATTTTGCATGTTATCAAAAGAAAGACAAATACCTACAATATTAAAAATAGCTATAATGAAATAAAGGTCCATTCCTGCTTTCATTTATCTTGTTTTCAGAAGCAAAATAATTTAAAATTTAATAATTTAAATTTTTTAAGTATTATTATCTGCATCAATAAAGCAGATTAACTCATCTAGTAAAAATGGAATATAACAGGAATATAACATAAATAATCCAGTCAATATTCTCATTTTCTACATGAAAAAGGCTAAGGAATATGTTACTCTAAAAGTAGGATTTTAAATCCTGTTTTACAAGGCAAGAAAAGCAGGTAGTAACATGGAAGGCATTTGCAATTGAAATGGTGATGGTGGGGAATGTGGATGCTCACTATCAGTTCAGACTGCAGTCTATACCAGCTTTTAAATAAAGCAGTAGGTGGTATAGTGGCACATTTAGTATAGTGTTTGTATTACCATAGGGCTGTGGGATTCCTAGTTCTGTACCAGAATAATACAGTGTTAGATGTAGCATAAACATAAACAAAATAGATAGCTCCTTCCAAAAGAATTAATTACATAAGAGAAAAGAAAACAAGTTAATGCAAGCAGACAGAGAAACAGAAGTATCAAATGAGAGAAAACAAATGCATATAAACAACAGGGGAACTCAGGAAATACTGCAATAGTGGTTAGGAGAGTGAGGAGACTTGACAGCAGATATAATCAAAGAAACATAAATTTGTATATGTGGTGGCAAAGTTTTAAGGTGACATATGCACGTAGCAGAAAAGAACCTGTATCACTCGCTACTGTAATCAACAATATATATAAAGAACTGATAAGAATTTACTGGGAAGAAGTTGACTCCTCCATAGGACTCTCCTACAAAAACTTCAAGAATGTCCACCTGTCCCCCATCTGTGTCTCTGCTATCTACACCTGCTGAAAGACAACACTAAGCCTTGGTCAAGCAGGATTTAAAGTAGGTCTGCACATTTGCTGTCATCAAGACATGCATCAAGACGTGACTGAGGTAGCTGAGGACACCATTAATTGGTCACGCTTTGCCAAATGCAGCTTTCATTGCTGGCTGTCTCGGCCATGGCTGCACAGCAGGTTAATTCAGATGAACAACATCTGGGCTTCAGCAGGTAGAGCAGCCCCAGCACAGAGCTAACACTGAACTGAACTCACTGGTGCATAAATCACATATCCACTCCCATAAAGCATTAGTGCATACGCACAGTTTTGATCTTTCTCTTGGCAGATACATTGTAATTATTTCTTAATAGCTTGTATGAGAACCTTTGTTCTTTTGGAAGTGCAGGCAGCACCGTGGAAGTGGCAAGATGACCATAGCACACACACAGTAATGCTCTCAGCTTGCTCGTCTCAGACTCCTGCAATACCCCGGTCTGTGTTTTCAGGTGTTAATTCTCTGGACACCATTGACAAAGAAACTTGATGAAAAGGATATGCAGGTTTTAAAGTTTTGTGACTGAAGTAGGAGTTGTTATTTCCGAAATACATTTAAATCCAAGAACAATTTTTAAATACCTTACATAAAAGCAGTAATGAATGTTCATGTTCTTCCTCTGAATTGTGACTCTCTAACTGTGCTTCCTCAGCTGCAGCCTTCTAGAACAGAGTGTGCAGAATAGTTGAGGATTTGGTACCTAATTAAAGTCTGTGCTATTGTGAATATTCATAATTTCAGAAAATTAATACATGATTCTCCCATGCTGAACACCCCAAATTACTAGTTTTGAAAATACCTCCCTTTCTGTATCTATATTTTCGGTTTATAACAGTCAACTCAGGACTAAACTTCCTCATATAATAGAAATTTAGAAAATATGTACTGTGTAATGTTTGGGTAGTGTATAGATAAGGATGTTTTTCATTAACGGCCGTCTAACTTGTGATAACTGATCTTGTACAAGTAATACATTCACACATATGTAGCATAATTAAATTGTGACAGCAATTTGAACTTCTAAGAGTTTAAAATAAGAGAAGAAAGTGCCACAGATAGAATCCAACACTTGCAGAAAATAACAAGCACTCAAAAGCTTAAAATTACAACTTACCTCCCCCCCAGCAAATAGTAGAACTTTAACTAGAAAAATAAGGGGATTTAGGGTGAAAATAGAGAAAGTATAAATGGTGTTTAAGATGTCTAGAAGGCACTAATAAAAATAATTTTAAAAGACAACACAAAGGAAACCATTAAGGCTTAATGATAAAGCTGCAAGCACTGGAAATTAAATGAGCAAGGGCTTGATTTGAAAACCGGGAAAGCAATTATTTTGACGTGAGTTTTGAGTAGTTTGAACAATAGAGAATTTTCAGAAATAAATGTCTGTTTTCCAGAAGACTGTTGTCCCCTACGGAGAGCTGCACTATGTGCTCTAAATGAATCCCTGTTTTTTTTTAGCTTTTTATAAAAAGCACTGCTATGTTCATTTGCGAGGGCTGCGAGCTCAGGCCCGGTGTCCGCAGGCGATGCGATGCCCAGGGGCTCCCACCGCGCGCACGTGCGCCCGGGCCACGTGAGCGCGCCCGGCTACTCGGTCTCCACAGCGACTCTACTTTGTTACTTCCACACGACAACTTTGTGTTGTCCCTTTCCGCCAAGGCCCCCAAGGGGACGGCGGGCGCTCTGCCGAGGCACTGCCCGAGGAGTCCCGCACCGGAGCAGTGTGCTGGAAGCTGGGGAAATTCCCTGCTGGGGGCAGGCGGCGGGACGGGGACACTTCCACCTTCTGAGGTAACGGCAACCTCCTCACACGAAGCCCAGGAACGCCGCGCCCAGGGGAGAGGCCCGTTCCAACCCCCCGTGCTCCGCGACTCCATGTCGGGAAGGCGCGGGACGGGAATCATCCCGCCATGGAGGTGGAGTGACGCGTGCGCGGCGACCCCCCTGCCCGCTGCGAAGTGCGGCCGCCCGCGCTCGCCGTACAGTGCGGGCTGTACCAAATCCCGCTGCTCCGACGGGGGTGGGTGCGACCGGAAAGTGACGGAGCGCCGGGACCCACCGGCCCCAGCCCACCCCGCGGCTGGCGGGGAGAGTCCGGTGGGGAGAACCCGAGGGCGGCGGCGCCGCTGGTGAGGCGGCAGCGCAGCGGCAGCAGCACCGAGCGGGGCCGTGGGCCGCNCGCCCGCCCGCCGCGTCCTGCCCCGGGTCCTGCCCTTGCCCGCGGGGAGGGCGCGGTGCGGCCTCTCCGGCGGGGCCGCTCATTTTTCACTGGCTGTGCTCTCAGCCAGTTTCGCTTTTGTTTTGGTGGAGGGAGGAGGTGGGGAGCGGAGAGCGGGGTGGGGGCGGGCAGCACTGGTCACCTGTTAGATGCGAGTGCTCCTGCCTGTGGCTGCGCACCCATCTCGGGCTTGTAGTGCTGCTTATCGAGATGGTTAAACAGCTTGGAAATTTGGGGCGTTCTTTGATGCTGGACAGAATGCTATGTTTATTTGTGTGAACAAATATGTGCAGTATGACAGCCGTATGTTTTAAAGAATGAGGTGATGGAAGCGGCATTCTTTCATTATCCTGCTGAGTAAATATGTTTCAATAACATCTATTTACCTTAGGGCTTATCAAGTAGTTTGGCTTCCCACTCCCTGAATAGTCTATACCCTGGGGTAGATATTCTGCCCTGCTATAGTTCTTACAGTGATAATAACAAGACATTTAATAATCGAAGTTGGTGAGCTTGAGCATTGCTCACACTGGAGCACAGCATACCCCAAAAAGTCTTAAAGTGTCTTAAAGTAAGAGTTACACCATATTTATTAAAATGTCTGTAAAACACATTTAAATTCATATTTCTGTGAAAGTTGTAAGAGAATGCCAAATAACAGTTATCTTAAACTATTTAACTCCAGAATACTCGGATGACCATGTATATGCTTTTTACAGTATTAGGTTTTAATCATCCAGAACACGGTGGTACTGATTAATGACATTGGGATGTACTGTGNTTACTGACATTGGGTGTTAATGACATTGGGATGTACTGTGGAAAGGACTTTTTCTTCACCCTTCCTTCCCCTCGGTTTTGCTTGTCTTTGAAGAAAGGGCTCTTTTACCTTGGATGTACCACGTGTGTTTCCAAGACAGCGACCTCTAATATAGCACAAGTACAGCTTCATTACCACAAGCACTTATGATTCTTAATGTCTTTTGTGAACCATGATTATTTTTTCTTGAGGTCAGCTGGAAATGCTCTTGTGTTTTCCATAAGAGGGATATTGGGTCTTTTTCAAGATTACCACTTCCCCCTCTCCCCTCCTGGAAGTGAGCTGTTGTCTGTTTCTGCTGAGGCTCATGTTTCTGTAAAACATACATCAATGTGTTTTTCAGCATACTTTCTTTGATGGATCTTTGTTTTGTCACTTCTCACTGATATTTTTGTCTAAAGTCCTGCCTACATATATGGATTGAATTAATAACCATGTTACAAATACAACAGTTACAGCAGTTGAGGGGCTTGGTTAGTTAGTCAGGGGGGCAGGTTGTATGCATCCATGCTAAAAGTTGCATCTGATTTTACTGCTTTTTTCTTAAACTTAGAAGTGATAAATCCTGTAAGAACCAGTAGTAGTTAAGGTAGTAAGCTGGTTGCTAAATAGTTTTTTAGCATGACATTTGATTCTTTCCCTTACAGAGGTCTGCCTCTTGTGCTCAAAGTCTGTCACTAGCTTTCTACTTTCCCTTCTGACCTTGAAAATTTGGAAAAATAAGAGTCACTTGTCCATCTGTTTGAAATGGAAATAGAAGTATTCTTTCCACTTTTTATTGTAGTCTTAAAATGTCTTGTTTCTGAGCAGGAACTAGACTTTGTGCATGGAATGTCACACATCAGGTCCTTTCTAGATTAGGTACATAGGACAGAGACTAGTGGAAACAAGAGACCTTCACAGTTGTCTCTTTTTAAAATCACCTTACTTTTTCCCTGGTTTTATTTAGATAATTTAATGTTGAGTGTTTTTTAAATAATAAATCTCTTCTGATATTTTTGATATGAAATTACTAACACAGCTTCTGTAATTTCAAGCCATGTCTTACTTGAAAGATCTCACTGCTTGTCCTATTGCATTGTGCAGTAAGCTGCACAAGCTCTGCATATTGCCCTGTGTTTTCTTTTTCACATCCTGAGCAAAGCTTTCAGATTCTGTGGCTTTTCAAATGTAACACCGAAAATGTTGCATGAAAGCCTAAGGTGAACATAGGCTACAAACTGACAGCAGGAATTTCAGATACTCTGGTAATGGTTTAGTTTGTTCTAAACTAAATTTTCTTAGATACAGTCGAAACAGTCTTTGAATAGAAGTGAACAAATCAAAGTTTACAGGAAAATTGTTTTATTCATGTGGCAGTATTAAATTAATAGTTTGGTGAGATAATGAACATGAAGCATGATGCTGTTAGATTAATTAGTGTTATATTGTAGGCTCCTCACGCAACATTAATGTTCTATTCCAAAACATTAAAAATGCGGGATTGTGAGCTTCATTTTGGAGGGGGTGGGTGTTCTTTGTGTCACTCTGTCATAGTGGTGCAACGGTGTACAAAGTTGAAATTGAAAAATTCAAAAGAAGTGTATATTTTTTCAGTGATTGTGCAATGTTGTGTGACATGTTTAATTCTTCTACAGATTAACACTAAAGCCCCACAATGTCCTTGAAACCTCGAGTAGTTGACTTTGATGAAACATGGAACAAACTTCTAACAACAATTAAAGCTGTTGTTATGTTGGATTATGTTGAAAGAGCAACGTGGAATGATCGCTTCTCGTATCCTTTAAGTGAAAAATCTGACGTAATGTGTTTGTGTGATGTGTTTAGCACAGAGTAAACCTGTGTTATATAACAATGATCTTGAGCAGCTTGTTGTTAGGCTGTACCTGTTATTAGGACTGTGAATAAGTTGAAAGGGATGGGAAATTCTTAATATTTGGGAAGTATTCTATGTGAAAATCACAATGCTCATAAAAAGTAAACTGGTAAAGTAAACTTTTGGTAGCTTTAATACTTAGATTATACTAAAGCTGTTCTTACAGGTATTGAGTGTCCCCTATTCTGACTATGAGGTTTTCTTGTATGTTTAAATGTTTGTGTGTTGCAGGGAAAATACCCTTGAAGTACCTCTTTAAGTTGGGTTGTGAGGAATTTTGAGGTTGTTCTGCGTAAAGATTTCTCCCTCTTCTTTGCATTTCCAACTGTACTGGTAACTACCATACTAGACATTACTACAGCAAGGATTTATTAAGAAGCCTTCTTCCTTTCCCTCCACTGTTATTGCCACATTACTCGTGACAGTTAAGCTATATTTAAAAATAACCACTCTTTCTGCATTCACATGGTCTTGCTGTTCAAGTCACAGCTGTACATACATGGTTGTAGTAGAAAGGTTTGTGTATTATATATAAAATGCACCTGTAATATTTTACAAGATTTAAGTTTTAGTGAACTTCTTTTAAAAGAAGTATAACCTTTCTAACCAGTTATACTGTGCCCTGTGTCTATATATATTCATTAGCCATTATATCCTGGTGAATAATTGGAGAATTTTAGGAGGCTTTGCACCTGTTCTGTAGGGATTGGACACAGTTTGGTTAAATTATGAGGGGGAAGAATAATTTAGACTTATTTATTGATTTGTTAATTCTTGTGAGTGAAAAAAGAAGCACCTGAGAAGATCCTTATACATAAATTTTACAACATAAGGTTATTCTGTGTGTGGGAGCTTCACTCTAAAGTCTCATCTCATTCTGAACATTTTAACCATTTCTCACAATTGCTTTCCCACAGTGCTTGTATTTTGAGTGTGTGCATGTGTATATGTACATCGCTTGTAGTTCTTGTGGAGACTTTTTGTGGTGTAATAATCTTTAAGAGCTCTTTCATTTTAAAATTTTTAAACTAATTTCTGGGGGCATGACTTGCCACCTTGTACTGAAGTCAAGTTCAATTGACTCCAGAATTTAAAAAATTTTTAAATTAATTAGCTGGGTACTTACATGCTGAGAAGTTGTTCTGCAGTCATTTTTTCTAAGCAGTTTTTGAGGATTACATAATTCAGTCTTATCAAGTGGTTAAATTCTGTAGCTTAAAACTTTAAGCATTCAAACAAGGGCATCTAAAATAGATTTAAATATAAAATAATAATTGTTGCATGAGATGTTACATTGATTCCTCCTGTCACACTATTTTGCTTGCAACTTCTTATGTGGAGACCTTGCACACAAGTCTGCTGTTGATCCTCTTTTGGGATTTAGTCAAGTTGATTGAACATCAGAAAAGGATTGCTTCTGAATAGTGGGCTCAGGAAGCAGTCTTGGAAGAATCATTTGGCATGTAATTCTTAAGGCCTTACTTACTATCATCTCTTAATTACATTCCTTAGAAAGTGGCACTATTAGTGCCTGTTTTGGCACAGGCATGAGCCTTTTGACTTATTGTCTGTGGCTGAATGGCCCAAGGAGCTTGTGTAGCTTCCAGCTTGAATGTTGGTAGAAATGTGTATGAACTTCCTATAATCAAACTTTGTGCTTTAGCACAAGCTGCTCAATGAGTATTCAACAACTTGGTGGAATTGGTAGTTCTATACAGTTGGAATAAAAGCTTTTTCCAAGTTTTATACATAGAGAAGATTAAGGTATTAAGGACATTTTTTTATAATTTGGCATTTAAAAATACATCATCTTGTTCTTTGTTAACTTTTTATTCTCTCTTCAATTGAATTGGAGTGATGTTTCTAAATATCTACAGGGATTTTAAAGGAAATGTTCTATTAACTCTATTTTTCTGATTGTTTAATCAGCACAATAGAAAGATGGCAAATTATTTGAACTGTTTCAACTCATACAGGTTATTTCATTGATTGTAGTATCAGTTGATCTTTGTACTGTATGATCGACACAGTGATGTGGAAACAAAGGTTAAGATACAGCAAACAATCACTGTTTCAATCTGCATCAGTGTATTCTAAGAAGTGTTAGCTTTCCCTTGCACTGTTTGAGGCAGCTGAGATCCAGTGGAGTATGGAAGCTGACAGTATTTTAGGGATGACAGGCTTGTACTGCACATAACCCACTTCTAGAACTAATTTTTGCCCCACTAGTTCTACAGAACTTGTTTGTCTTGAGTATAGTGTTTCCTTTGTAACTTATGGTAATTTTTTTGTTAAGCTTGGCTTATCTTTAAATGAACATTTTACCTCATACTCAAAATGCTAGAATGGCAATGAGCTGGGAACCACAATGGTGTAAAGTTAAAATCTTCTGGAAAAGATCAACTGAAAGACCATATGTCACTTTATGAGAATCATCCTGAGCCACCTTTGACCTTCAGATTTCCTTTTAAGATTTTCTGCAGAAAGAAATGTGTATGAACTTGTTTCATTGTCTGGTAAATGAGTGACAGTTATGTCTGTGTTTGAGGTGTTATTGTGAATACATTGTATCACTTTCAAGACTCTGCTGTTAACTGTTCATTAGGCATGAGAGTGCTTTTTAAGTTAAGACTTGGTTAGAGAGTGGTAGGTAGTTCATCTGTACTTGGTAACTGCCTTTTACCTAGAACCTTTTTGAACAGGTAGAACATTAAGCTCTTCCTGTTGTTGTCTTGGGTTTTCCACCCAATAAGTTGCAAATAAGATGAATAGTACCCAGGGGCAGCTCTACGTCAAACAGAATTATTTTAAAAGTGTGCAGCATGGCCACCTGCTTTTTTTTCACCATTTTTTCTCCAAGTTTGTTCTCCCTCCTCTAATGAACTATTTTACAAGGGCCCTATGATGAACCAGAAACTTAAACATGTATCTTTAAAAACAACTGACTGAGAAAGAAGAGTAAATAAAGTTCATATGGTCATGATTCTTTCTGACCGAGTCCTGAAATCATGTACAAGATTTTCGTTTCGTTACAGAAGATTGATGAATAGAAATTTTCCCAAAGCTCTTCATCGGTCTCCTAGAGAAGTCTTAACTAGGTGCTTTTTTAACCCCGAGGATAATATTTGTGAGTTTTTATAGCCTTGGATATAGTATTTTCTGGTTGATGGTAATTTTGTTGTTGTTCCTTCTTAGTTTGGAAGTGCTTCAGTTTCCCATTGCTGGGTAATGCCCCTCAAATAGCAACTACCAAAGCACTTAAGTCACAGAAGGGTTTTGATGTTCTTGTTCTCAATGCAGAGTGAAGGCCCCTAGGCAGCAGTTTGGCTGCAGCTTCCTCTGACCTTTCTCACCCTGCAAAACTGCATGCTGAACTGGAAGAACAGATGGCTTTCACCATTAAAGATAAATTATTGAACAGTAAAGGCTTCTTCCTGTTGTTCTAAGAGACAGCAGCAAAGGAAAAATGTGCTTTAAGTTTATGGAGTAAAATACCAGTGATTAGTGGTCAGAGTTTTTCGGTTTTTTTTGTTAAGAGAGTCACAACATTTTGAATATCACAAATAAATTTGGATTCTGGACTCAAAAGAAAAAGTGGATAAAGAAACAAGTACAAATTGAGCAAGAAAGAACAGTTTTGCTATAGTCAGTTATATTTCAGTCTCATGATAGCTTTTCTTTTGTAGAATTCTAGAGAAACTTGATATCCAGCAAATAGTATTTGGTTGATACAGGAGGGTGAGATGCCTGTTCAAGTGCTTCTGTGATTAAGCTCTTAGTTTGTGTATCTGCTGATATTAAACACGGTGGCAAATGTCAAGGAAGAATACTAGTTTCAGCTTTCTGCATTTGTAAGAAAATTTGTTCTCTAGAATAAGGAAAGGCATGTTTGGAAGATGTGCATTTTCATGAAGGAGTAGGGAAACCATTTTCATTCTGAAATAGGATTATTAAAACTAAGAAACTTGTTTACAAGATAAATTCAGAGATATTTATTTACTGCTTTCATCAAATAAGCTGCCATTGCTATTTTCTTCTGCTGCTGTGGTGAAGACTGCCTCTTTCCTCTAAATTTGTGTAAGTTGTTCTTGTGGTAGAGATCTGTAGGTTTTGGTGATTCAGGTAGTGTAATTGTGGATCTAAAGAGAAAAAAGTCATGTCCTCTTTGCTTATGAGTAAATTAGGAAGATTTCTAATTCTGAGTTTAATTTCTTAAAAATATCTTTGCATAGTGAAGAGGATGCATACTGAGGATGCATTTGACTACTCACCATCCTTAGACTGAGAAAATTTGTTGGGGAGGGGAAAGTGTAAAAGCTATTTATTCTTTACAATCTCTTTAATAGAATATTTAATTCTTCACTATTTAAGTTTATTTTGGTATTTTATTGCTCATTACTTTACAAGCTGGTGTAGTGCAGTGGTAGCTATTGTTACAAAGCAGTGAATGTTGTCTGGTTTGTTTCTCGGTGTTTCTGTTTAATGCTTTTTGCTGTTTTGAGAAGAATTCTAATAAAGATGATCTATATGAATGAGATAACTGTACTCAAGATTCGATTCTGGTTGGGGTCTCTGAGATTCCAGTTGCCAGATAAAGGGTTTTTTCCTAATTAGTTCTCCTGCATCAGAATCTTCTTTGTTTTGAGTAGTAATTCCATATAAAAAATGAAAAATATGCATTTGGACAAGCTATGTGATGAGAGCTTGACACTGTTCTGTAGATTACGCAGGTGACTCTTCAACTGTCTGTCTTCTACCTCCTTTTACCCAGGCATGTCCTTTTTTAGGGTATACTAGAGGAAAGCAGATCTTTTCTCTTAATTAAAGTGATATATTGAATCATTGATTTCTACCACGGCTGGCTTTATGAAGTGCCTAGGCTTAGTGATTAAGCATAATATTTTAAAGTAATTTTTGCAGAATTAGTTCATTTCCCACAGTTGTTCATGTGAAGCTTGACTTAATCCTTGCTTGACTTTTCTGAAAGCAAAGTTCTCAGTCACAACTTCTCTTCCTCAAGATACTCTTAAAA
>VZTT01061092.1:0-11290 GCA_013400855.1 Buphagus erythrorhynchus
GTTTGTTTGTTTTTTTAATTAGTCACAAAAATAAACTTTTTGAAATTTGGAGAAAAAAGTCTTTTCAGAAACAAATTTCTTATTTGAGAGACGTGTCTGAAAACATTTCCCTCTCGTCAAACACTCCACCAAAATGGGTAGAATCATGTCAGGCAATTTGAGAGACAAAGTGATGCAGAGTGGAAGTCAGATAAACTCTACTTGATTATATATTAATAACCACAGATATTTAAAAGAGACATTTGGGTATTTTACTGAAACAGTCTCAAATAAATTTCTGCTACAGTCCAATGCAGCAGTGAGAAAAGGTAACTCCAGTAAACTGTCAGCATTGTAGCTCTATAAAAATTGATGATGGATGTTCATATGCAGTTTTCTCCTGAAGTTTGCTGCTAAAACAGATGCAGCCCTATATATATATATGTATACACGTGCATGTATATATATATATATATATATGCTGAAAAAGCCTCCTCCCAGAGCTCCAGATGGACTAAATCTCTCTTATCAGATGTGCACCCTGAGCAAAGGAACGAGCAGGCCATCTCTGTTAGACAATCTAATCTTCATAGACTATATCAAGATCATCTAAAATGTATATAAAGAATTCCCTTTATTTCCCAAAAGATGCTTTAACTACCATGCTCCGACTGGGGTTATTAATTGTGTTTTAATTGAAAACCGAATAAAAATACCACCAACTCAAACCCACACCATGCTGTACATTCCTAAACTGAACTGCTGCAGCCCTTTCACCTGAGCATCCAAGCCAGGAAACCTTTGGGAACCACTGTTGTGTTTATCTTTTGTAACATTCCTCACTGAAGCTTGTAGAGATGATGACAATAAAGCATCCCATGGAGCAAAGCCTATCTCTGTAAAAGCTTCAGACTGTTCAGTGAATATTAGAAAAACTCTTTTCACATTTACAGGGATATGAACAACTGACCCGCAGCAGTGGCTTGCGTGTTCTTTGTTACAGAGTGAGACAACTCATCTTGGAGCTCAGTAACAAGAATTCTGTATTTATCTTAGCGGGCTGACCCCCCAGCATTAAACAGCTATTTTTGGACGCTTCCAGCCATCTGTGCTCGCTGGAAGTGACAAGAACAGATCCACTCCTTCTGTAANCACTATATAGAACCTCAAGAGTTACTGCCTCCTTTTATATGTGCCTTTTTCCCCCCGCCTCACGTTTTTAAAACATAATCTTAGGCTGACATTCCCGCCCGAGAGGTGACGAGACACCTGAAGGGAGAAAATACTTCCCCTCACGGCAGCTTCCGCCCGGCGCAGGAAGAGCGGAAGCGCCCTCATCATTTCAGCCCGCCGCGGGCGGCGGAGACGCTGCGCATGCGCGGTCCGTGCGGAGCGGGCGGGAACCCGCCTGAGGGGGCGGTGGCAGTCAGTGCGCATGTGCAGAGTTTTGGCAGACATTGCGCATGTGCAGAGCGGCGGCGGTCAGTGCGGGTGTGCGGGGTGGCGGTCCTCATCACACATGTGCAGGGCTGTGGCGGTCAGTGCGCATGTGCAGGGTTGTGGCTGTTAGTGCGCATGTGCAGGGCTGTGGCGGTCAGTGCGCATGTGCGCGGCGGCGGAACTTAGTGCGCATGTGCAGAGCTGTGGCGGCGGGATTTGAACGCAGGGACGGTTGGGACCGGTGGCACTGGAGGGTTGGTGTCTGTGGAAAGGGGTGGTCAGTGCCTGGGGCAGCAGGAGCGTTTATTGCCCTGGAACGGTTAGTGCCGCGAGCTGAGGGGCGGTTACTGGTCGTGGGATGATGAGTTGCCGGGTCAGCGGGAGGGTCAGTGGCCGTGGGACGGGGCGGTCAGTGGCTCCCCATTTCCTCCGGCCTGGCTCCCCACTGAGGGCCGGGGGGCCTGGGGGCCGCCGTGCTGGGCTGGGCTGGGCTGGCAAGGCCTCACCTCCTCCGTCCCCTCGGGATGCTCCGGGTGGCCCTGGGGGAGTCGTGGTGGGGGCTGCAGGGGAAAGGGGTGTGTGGGGAGGAGGGTGAGGAGTGCTGGTGCCACACTCCTCGTGATGGCACCGAGGGGCTGAGCAGAGCTGGGCTCGCAGTCAGCCAGAATTGCCCTTCCAGCTGCTCTCTTCTTCACCAAACCTTTCTGGTAGAACTCCTACAGGACAAGAGAAAACAAAACACATGTAGAGAGGATGCTAAGGGAGCTGAGAGAAAGGTGTTGCTGTGCTCCAGAGCGTGGTCACCGAGCTTTGCTGCACAGCAAAGTGATAAACAAACCTATAAGGAAATAATGATGATTATAACCTTGCAAGGAAGTGAGAGGTGGAGAGGGAGTATTGAAAGTTATTCTGTTTTATTGTGTCAGGATATACATGTTTCAGCAATCCAGGGACAGGCTGCACACTCTATCAAGTCCAGGAAATTGTAGCAAAATTTCCTATTTTGTGAATAAAAAAATGATCTCTCCAGCATGTTGAGGAGAAGATGCTACTTTTTGTACTTGTGTTTCACATGGAGCTGTGAAGTTTGGCACTGTTGGCAGCTCTTGTGCCTCACTTGGAAGTTTACCAAAATTTCATAATTTTTCCAATCCAAGCTAGTTAGTAGGAAGGCTGCAGAAGAATCTAATTTTTTTGTGAAATGGGAAGCAAAATGTTATTATGATCCTCTAATATCTGTATATAACCTTGTAGAGAATCATGACTTGTTGACTGGTTGTATTGGCATATGCAATACAAGTAAGGAAAATAATAATGTACAAAATTAACTCAGAAGAAGACTTGGTTGTGTTTTGTTAACTTTCTGTTTATGTTGATGTTTTAGCCAAAATGCTATATGAGATTGTATCAGATAATGTTTAACTTGAAAGGAGCTTGTGTTAATTTTTACTTGGGAATTTTTTTCTTTTTTAGTGTAAGATGAGAGTTTTGATGCATTGTTCCCTGTGCGTCTTTGAGGATCTTGTCTAATCTTCTGGGGAGCAGTCAGCTCTAAACTATTTCTTCTGAATTTACTCTTGTGCAATGCAGGATGCCTCTAAAATCTGCTTGTCAGGAAAATAAATGTTTATTTTCCTTGCAGGGAACCAGCTCTCTGACATTACTCAGCTGATCTCTTTTCTTGCCTAATGAAAGATTGGTTCTCACATGACAAATGAGTAAAATTCTCCAGTCTCAGCTGGGAGTCTGAAAAGATGCAGCGAAGGCAGAGTTCCAGAACCCCAAAGCAGCCTCTGCACGTTCGCCATAAAAGCCAAACTGATCTCTCTGCATGGAGAAAAGGAGGGGGAATTGACTCTGAAAAAAGTTTGCAGAATCATCAATCTGCTAATGATCAGAAATACGATAGCCAGGAAGGGTCTCTAGAGCAAGCTTTGAGCTATTTGGAAAAAGGTAAGAGCATTTTTAGGGTGGCTATCTAGGATTGAGAAGATAATAACTACATTCTTAATTTAAAAAAATATCTAATTTATATCTGTTTTCCCTCTTTAGTTCCTGAGCTGTATATTATTTCTTTAATGCCTTAAGAAATTTTGTGTTACTACTACGTAAAAAAAAAAAAAAGAATAACATAGAATGGCTTGGATTGGAAGGACCAAACCCCCTGCCATGGGCAGGGACACCCTCCAGTAGATCAACTTACTCAGGGCCCAATCCAGCCTGGCCTTGAACACTTTCAGGGATGGGACAGCCACAGCTTCTCTGGGCAACCTATGCCAGGGCCTCACCACCCCCACAGTAAACAATTTTATCCCAATATCCCATCTAAACCTCCTTCAGTTTGAAACCATTCCACTTGTCCTGTCACTACGTGCTCATGTAAGAAGCCTCTACATATTTCTTACTAAATATTAATAATTTTAGGATAAATTTGCTTCTGTTCTCCCTCTTTAACTCCTGAGCTATGTAATGTTTCTTTAATGTCTTAAAAGTTTTTCTGCTTTTTTACTATGTCAAGAAAAGGAGTGTGTGCAGGGACAGTTCAGGGGAGCTTTAAGTTAATTTTTGTTCAGAAGATGTTTCATCCTGTGCTTGTCCTATTTGCTTTTCCTAGTTCAAGACCGTGTTGCACTGAAGAAGAGCACTCTTCTGCAGAAACACTTGGATACTGTGGAAAGCATTGCCCTGAAACAAGGGTTGCCCCCTGAAGGGTTTGAGATACTGCTGAACGTGGCACTCAGTGGCAAATTTGGTACAGCATTTCTATACTGCTGGTGTATCTTCTGTGAATGTGCCTTTCCCCTCTAATCAAACCTGCTGAGATAATGTGTTTATGGTACTGCAGCATAAAATTAATTTTTCTGGCATGCTTTGGTGTAGTCTCCATTTTCTTTTGTTAAGCTGGAATGAATTATTTTTCATCATTTTGGGGTATAGGTAAATCCTTACTAAATTCTTATGCACTGTTACTTTGCACAAGGAAGCTTGAAACTATTTTGTCCAGACGGAATTTTGATCTAAACTGCAAAACAATATTGAAGAAACTGGTACATGAGCACCATCTTATTTGAAATTATTTTTTTTTCAGCTGATACAGTGAATACTCGTTTATTGAAGAGCCTGATTCCTGCCTCAGTGATACCAGAAAATTCTGTGGTTACAGCTGTGTCTTTGCTCTGTGTCAGCAAATGCTCAGGCAACATCCAGGTAACTTAGTAGGTCTTTACAGTAGTTATTGCTTCTGCACAGGAACTGTAAGAACAGGTTATTTTGAGGAACCAAAAATCCTGAGGTTTTAATGTACAAGGTCTTACACAAGATAGTGTCATTTACCAAGACTGGCAAAGATGCCCCATTGTTGGAATGGCAATAGGAGCCAAGAAACACATTAAAAGTGTCAGTGGAGATTTGGATCCTGCTTGCCTTGTATCTTTGAACTCCTCAAGAATGGTGTCTCCACCATCATTTCTGTGAAATACTTCTGCTGTGTGAGGCATTCTTTAATTTCAGTGAGGTATCCCTTAGGTTATGTGCACTCTGGTTGTGGCAACATGACTTAACATTAGGAAAAGAGTCTTTTTTATGTTTACATGGTCTACTCAAAGGTTTAAGTGATAGAATCATTTAGATTTAGATTGGAAAAGATTTAGGCCACAGAATCCAACCATTAACCTAACCATGTTGGTTGCCAAGCCAACCACATCCCCAAGAGTCACAGCTGCACATCTTTTAAATCCCTTCAGGGATGATGATTCAGCCACTTCCCTGGGCAGTCTATCCCAGTGCTTGACAACCCTTTCAGTGATGCAATTTCTCTTGTTATCCATTCTCAACCTCCCTGGCAGAACTTGTTGCTTGTTTCTTCTTGACCTATCACTTTTGTACTTGGGATAAGAGACTGGCCCCTGCCTCACTTCAGCCTCCTTTTAGGTAGTTGTAAAGAGTGAGAAGGTCCCCCCTGAGCCTCCTTTCTCCAGGCTGAGCCCACATGCATCCCGTTTATTGGATTCCCTCTCTCTCAATCACCACTGATAAACAAATAGAGTCCCGTGGTTATAGAAACCAAAACCTCATTGCCAACAGCAGTGATGGAGCCAGTTCTTTACCTGCTGGATCCCTTGGCAGACTTTCTTCATCTGAATTACCCCTGAACTGTTTGTCTGTAGCTCTCTGGTTATCCTTGAGAATGGTGTGTATCCTTACTGATCATGTCTCTGGAGCTGGCTTCTGATTCCACTGCCTTGCTTTTACCTGTCACTTAATGTAACGTAGTTTTTTTTCCTGTCTGCAGCTGCTTTTTTTAAAGTGGCTGATCACAGTATTTGACTTCATCGATCACAAGGAACAACTTAATGCCCTCTATGGTTTCTTCTTCTTCTTCCTGCAAGATGAGAAGATGGTAAGGAGAGCTGAAGAACATATGGAATTGACAAAATAAACCTAAATGTTCATTAGTAGTATGCATATTAATGCTAGAATTAGTTTGGAGTAGGTGTTGGTTAGAGACCATTTTCTCATGGCTGGATTTACATTTTTATTTTCTCTTTGCATTATAAGATTGCTGGGTCATTTAGATCCATAAACAGGCAAGTAGTGTAAGATTGCTGTGGTCTGTCTGTTTAAACATGTTTCCAAGAACTGCTATCACAGAGAATGTGACCATTTATTCTGTCTAAATTCCCAAGAGTAACAGTGGTCTCTGGGATTGTCAGACATCAGCACATAGTCTCCTGTTCCTGGGCAGAAACTGACTTGTATACCTTGGGCAAAAAGGAAAAAAAATTTAGAGCAGTGTTTATTTAAGGTGAGAAACTAATTGCTGTTCTACTTAATTTGAAATGTAGTTTAAAAGAGAACAAGCATTCAGGCAATTTCTGCCATATGGTAACTGTAAAATCCCGGAATTTTGAAGTGCTTGGATTCAGTGCATGCTAAGATGATCTTGGAAGTCATGTTAGGTATGAAATTGTTAATATTCTTTCAGTTTAGGGTATTTTATGGTTGAAACAAATTCCCAAAGTTCTGAGTTATATTTCTTGTAACATTTTTAATGGTTTTAGATTAACTTTAGTTATAATCTTTCCATAAAACTGGATTTAAGTTCTTAATGTTTAAAGTAGCTTTTTCAGACATGATGGGTCAGTTGGAAAGTGCACCAGAGTTGGTTTGAAAGTAATCTAAGACACTTTACAGCCTCAACTGCAGTTAAAAGCTCTAAAAAAGTATATTGGTTCAAAGGCGCCTTTCCTTTTGAAAATGTAATTGTACTTTCACTGCTGACTCTTGTAATTGCTACACCATGTTCCAAAAGAAATGATCCCAGTTAATTAAATAGCTTGGTTACTGTCTGGACTGCTCACAGTGCAGGTGAAGTTTTAAATGAATTTGATATATGGGGTTTCTTTTGTGCTGTTGTGTGTGTCCTGGCTGTGTGTCTGCAGCAGCAGGAGAGCTCATAGCTACCTTTGCTTTGCAGTGCCCCTACGTCTGCCACCTGCTCTACCTGCTGACCAGGAAAGAAAATGGTGAGTCTTACCTGTGTGAGCTGAAATACCATTTTATTTCTGATTCTGTTTGCTGGTACTGCCTTTTCTTCCAATGCAGCTGATACAATGATAAGCCAATATTGTGCTTTTAATACAAAGAAGAATAAGTCATACTTCAGGAAAAACTTTGTGTAACACTTGCTGAATTGGAAACCTCTCTATTACCCTAGAAATAAGAATTATTAGTTCTGCTTGCTTTGTCATGATTTTTAGTAAAATGTTACTTATGTAACTTGCTTAAATGCCTGGTACTGTGTTTTTAAAATTCTTTATATTCTAAATTGTATTTCCAGTCAGGCCTTTTCGGATTAGGATACTCATTGACCTCCAAGCAAAAATGGTGAGTTTATTTCAGATCTTGTAGAGTTTGGCCTATGGTTAATAATGCACTTTGTAAGACTAATGTCCTTATGGAGTGGAGAAGAATGGCTGGACTTGGAATTGTAGGTTTTAGTCTTTGTAGCATCAAAGTTTCTCTCTTGCACGTGTATCTATAATTTTCTTGTGTGTTTTGTGAGCACATATATGCAAAGCTCAATGTTTTGTGACCAGGTATGGTGAAATCTCTGAAGCAAAGGGCAACTTCATTTATCTATTACAGTCTTTAATTTTCTTCTTTCTTTTTCAAATGGTACCAAAAATGACTGAAAAATGTAAGATTGTAGAGGACCTTGCTCCCTTTTTTTTAAGAAAAAGCCATTGCTATAAGAACATGTTTTTTAGACAGCAGAAGAGTATTTTTTCACTTTGATTGTTAAATTCATTTTTATCAGTTATGACTACAGAAAGATCTTCAGTATTCTTCCTACAGTTATTTCCTTGACCCAGTTTCTGTCATTTTCAGTTGTTTATGTGTGGCTACTTAGTGATATGTAACTCTAGAAATTCAGCTTTTACTGATCACTGAGGTTTTTTGCTTCTAAATTAAAGCATTCTGTTTCTATATTAAAAACACACCCCACAGGTTTTCCCTCTTGTTCTCTTATTTGACAGGGAATGCAATCTCATCTGCAAGCACTGCTATCACTTTACAAACTTTTCTGCCCAGAACAGGTGACCATAACCCTTCCTGGGAAAACGAAGGTAAGGAATTAGATTTAGTCAATTCGAAACTAGGATTTACTTCAGTATTTGTATGGAGCTTTCTATTTAAGCTATAGCAGATTTACTGCTTAATTAAGATTAATTATATTTCCTCTTTTCACCGAGTAAAATCAGATTTAGGTGAGGGCTCCTTGCATTGTGTTTTGTTTCTTCTTCAGCATAATGAGATGATTTGGTAAGGAATGGCGTCTGCCTTTATTTTATGAGGATTACTTTAATCCTTC
This sequence comes from Buphagus erythrorhynchus, assembly GCA_013400855.1. Classification (NCBI taxonomy): domain Eukaryota; kingdom Metazoa; phylum Chordata; class Aves; order Passeriformes; family Sturnidae; genus Buphagus; species Buphagus erythrorhynchus. The sequence continues at coordinate 8,294 of VZTT01061092.1, forward strand.
TTTTGGTGTTCCTGCTGGGTTTGACTTGTTTCACACAGTATTAAGTCCTGCAGGAAACAAACTGTCTAATTTGTCAAGGCATTGTTCTAATTGCTGCCATTCTCAAGTATAAGTGACTATGGAAGTCAGTACGTAGCTCTGCACTTGGAAAGTCTGTATCATAGGAGAGAGAAGAAACCAGGTAAAAATGTAGGAAACTATTTGTCAGAGCTGCAAGGAACAGCAAAAAATGACTCCCCTTTTAGAGAGGCCTGTGTGTGTGCTCAGCCCTTTTGACCAAGTAGAAACATGTAGTAGAACCAGATATTATAAGAGAAAACAGCAGCTGGTGAGACCTAAATTGTGCAACAAAATTTTCTTTCAATGGGATAGACTTAAAAGTTTGAGATTTTTGTTGGGTTTTTAGAGCAGACATTTAATTTATATGCATGCAAGTTGAGTTTCTATAAAATAAAATCTGTTTTATTTCAATCTGCTTGTGTATTTATTTTGTTCTCTAAATTTATACTTTACATTGTGCTGCACAGTCATCTGTTGGAGAATTTACATTTTTAGCATGCATTTTTAAAGTGCAGTAAATTACTAGCAACTAGATCCCAAATATTTCTNTACTAGCAACTAGTAATTACTAGCAACTATATTTCTTCAACTGTCTTTATGAACACAGTGTTGTGTACTAAAAGCTTGATTAACTAGGTCTGAGCTAATCTGAATACTTTCGTGATGGTTTGGCACTTGATTAGAATTTAAAGACTGATTGGCATTGAGATGTCAAAGAAAAATTTTGTGCAAAAAAAAGTTAGCTTTTCCAATTTTCTGTAGTAATATCTACATTAATTTGAGTATTTGGTTACTCATGGCATTGTTTTGTTATGTGAGTGTCACTGATGCTGAATTCAGGAAATTTTTCTGTTGACCAAGGTATGATTGTGCAGTTATGTTTAATTTTAACGTATACTTGAGATTTAATCTGTGAATTAATGACTGGTTTAAATTAAGATGATAAAATAGGAGTGTTGGAGATACCTTCTGAAAAGGGGGATGTTGTTTCCAAAGGAAACAAAAGCCCAGCTGTTGAATTGTAGACCAAAGGTGATGAAACTGAGGAATGATGAGAGTTCTGTGCTGTGAAAGTCTGTCAAGTAGAGTTGAGTGTCTCTACATGACTGTGGTGACGTTTATCGAAACAGAAACTGATCTTTCTGTTGCTTTGTCTTAGTTTGGCTTCTTGCATTGGTGTCTGATTTCTGTTTCCAGACTTTCTTCAAGAATCCAGAGGGTCCATGGAAAGCAGCACTCACTGCAGTAAGGCAAAGAAACCAGGGAGCCTCTCCCTTGTCCCAGGCAATGTTTTTAGGCACATCTCAACCTCAGTCACGAAAAAGGGTATGTTATGGGCCTAAGGTACAATCTAGAATGTGCCAAATAGTGGTTTTCATTAAGAATATTGGCAAATAATGGGAGTCTGGCTTTATTTTGGCACTGGAAAGAGGGGAATAACTATAGAGAAATGCAACAATCAATTATAATGAAAGCCTGGATACCTTTTTTTGTAAAACTGGGTCTTTCTGGGAATACTGTTCATGAGTACAGCAAATTGCTTTGGAAGCTGAGTCATTTGTGTTTCCTTTCTACAGAAATGGAATGCCCAGCTGGTTATACCTGCAAGCAGTAGAAACACAAATAATTTAGAAGAGGACAGACAAAAGAACTGTATTTATTTGTACAGTACAAACAAGTCTTTTCCAGTGGAGCAGCTGCAGACCTTCCCTCAGCTCCTACAAAATATCCATCATCTGGAGGTGAGTTTCAGGAAGGGCTTGGTGAATGTTTTGGGAGATCAAAGGATGTTCCTCTGTGCCCTGTTTGTATGTGAATAGTGTGTGGGCTATCTAGTTCTAACAGAGGATCTAGTCCTAACCGAGGATGGTGGATGAGTCCTGGGAATGGTCTTTTTGCTGGTAAAAAGATTGGACATGAGATTCTCTGGCAGTTTATTGGTGTAAATACTGAATAATTCTTTATTTTCTTTTTTTTTTCTTGCAGTTTCCTTCCCAGATGGGTTCAGTGCTAACAAACCCCTTATTGCTTCACTACATGAATTGTGTGAAAGATGAATCTATTCACCTGAGGCTCTACTATTGGATGGGCCAGATGCTCCAGGAAGGTAGGACCTTTAGTGTTACTTTGTGAGGTAGGGAGCTAAAGGATGTCTGAGGCTTTTCACTTTTCAGTAATGGTACTTTGCTATTTGGATTTACAGTGATAACCATAGAGTGCTAACACAGCTACTGGAGGAGAACTGAATTTGGTTTCTCATTGTGCTTGTTCTTGCTGTGCTCATATTCAAGTACAATATTCTCTCCTGTTCAGAATGCACCTGGTGTGTGGTTGATAACCCATGTGAAGAAGAATTCAAGAGCTTCCTGGAAACTATCTACAAGTCAGAATGTTTCTTGCAGGTAAATGCATGTTTTGTGGAAGTCAAGGGTTTCACAAAGTCTTCTCTTAAAGAACTTTTGGCACTTACCTTTTTCCTTATACTTTTCCTAGTATTTCTGAGACAGTGACTCAAGTGATAAAAATATCTTTACCTATGACAAGTCAATATTCTGGAAATGGCTTTGTTTTCTGCAGGGAAAGTAATCTAAGAATGACAATTTGAATGTCCTGGCAAGTATGACAGGAAGGAGGTGTAAGCCTCTTACTTTCTCCAGGGTGATGTGAGTGTGGCAAACTGCAGTCAGATGAATTTTTGGATTCTTCTCTTCTGCTTTTCAGGAGGGATTTCCTGCCTGTGAAGAATTCCTGTATAAGACCCTTCCTCTCTGGGATGGCTTCTGCTGCCGCTCACAAGTCCTGAGACTCTTGACTTGGATCCCCCTCAGCAGTTCCTCTGGTATGTGCTGCAGATCCTTTGGGTGAGCTTGGACAGTGGGGATATCTCGGGGCATAGAACTTGTGCACTGATATCATACTGCTTTCTTTTTTTTTTTT
>VZTT01061092.1:19914-32045 GCA_013400855.1 Buphagus erythrorhynchus
AGGAGCAGGTGCAGAGCATCTCAAAGAAGCAATAGCCAAGGAGACAAGGCTTCCTGTTGGCTGGGTGCTGTTTGGAGTTTGTGGAAGGTGCATTCCTGTCAGACTGGAGGTGCTGCCAGAGGCTTCATTTCACTTGTGAAAGATGCCTGGGTTCTTAAGAGTGTGTGTAATGTGTGTAAATGTATTTAAAAGAGCTTATAACAGAATCCTTCAGGATATACTGAATGTGTTACAGTTACTGGTCCCTGAGATTAGTTTTCCCTTGGGGTTGGTGTTTGGTTGAGGAAACACAGAACCATGTTATGGAAGACTTGCAGCATCACAGGTCTTTATTATACCCTGTGTTGTGAAAGTGTTCAAGCAGACTGCACAGTTTTGACATCCAAGTACACAGGCTGGGCACTTGGAGGTGCAGAACTACAGCAACAGGACTGATAACTATTTTAATGTCAGGTGGTTGTTGGTTTTTTTGTTTGTTTTGGACAAGATGCCTGTTTAAAATCCATCCCACACAGCAAAAATGTGCCTGGTATTATTGGGCACTAGAGATGATTTTAGCCTCTTCATGCTGTGGTAACTTGTCTTTTTTGACATTTGGACATTTTTCTTCTTTTTTCCCTCTAACTATCTGAGTAGCATTGCACTTGAGTGGAAGAATGGCCCTTTTAGGGAGGAATGTGCTACTGTACCTTTTCTATTTTCTTATTTTTTTTGCCTGCTTGCTCTTTGCATTTGAATCATCTCAGCAAATTTTGCAGACCATTTTCTGTTAAAAGCATGTGCTCAAAGACTTGGCTGACCACAGCTGCTCTGAGGACTAAAATGGACATAGTCAAGACCTATCCATTTCCTGGTAAGTGCTAAATGAGTGATTTACCTCTCATGCCTGTTTCTGCCCATTGTGAGGTAGGTGGACATGATTAAATTGTAGCAGAAACAACTGTGCTGGGGTGTTATTTGTCACAAGGCTTCTACAGGCTCTTGATTTAGGGGTTTTGTAATATCATAAACAGGCCATGGCTGCAGCCATTTCAGTTTAAGTGCATCCTGTAGCATTGCTAATAGCTTTTTAGCTGATTTCAAAAAGTGAGGCCTCTCCCTTTGGAAAAATCTCTGAGTGGGTATTAAATAGGATTTCAAAGTACTGGGCCAGAACCCTGTCTGGGGTAAGCAGCCACAGCTCCACCAATTTCTAATGGATCTGTGTTGACTTGCACCAGCTGAACATCTGGTCCACAGTTCACACAACCAAAGCCATTAACCCCTCCCTGTCAGACACAGTGAGCATTATGCCTCTGAAAATCCAAATGCCTTGGGCTAGAGTTAATCCAAATTCTTCTTCTGAAGCCATGTTTGCTTTGTGTTTCTGTTCATCATTTTTGTTTCGTGGTGGGAGACTCATTTGTGCATCTTTATGCATCAGAGTCTACTACCCTTTAAGAGAGAGCTTGCTCTGAAAGAGTTAATAATTTCAACCTGTTTTCAGCTGGAATGAAGAAACTGGTTCCTCTGTATCCCTGCTTTCTATTCTTTTGTTGGCCTACTTCCCTCTGCTTGCATTTTGCATTCCTAATGCCATGAATAAATCAGGACCCAAGGATTTAGGTGGTACAGCTGTAACCACTCAGAAAATTGAATTCTGTGAGGCTTGTACTGCAGCTCTAACAACTGCCAATATGGGTGCTCCTGAAGTCTTCTAATAACATTTAACTGCTACCAAAATAAAATTCACTTTGCCTTTTTTATACAATGTTTGAGATTTTCATGCCTCTACCCAGTGTCTCCCCATGTGGTTACCTTTGTCTTTTAGGCAAAGCTCAGTTGTAAGGCCTCTAGGGCAGGGTAATCACCTCCTGGCTGCTGTGACAAAATGGCTTATCACAAATCTGTGCACAGTGGAGACAGGAGCAAGGGAAAGTGTGGGATCTGACCTGGCAAATGGTTCATTTTCTCTACAGAATCACAACAGAGTGAAACTCCTGCCTGGCTGTTGTCCTAGATCTTCTGATAACTTGTCATTAATAATACACACTGGGCTGATTTGTAGCTCCATGGCTCCTGAGAGAGTGTGTGAGTGAGCTCTTTATGTGCTCTTTAGTCAGAGGATGCATCTAGTCTGGATGAAAAACAACAGAGGTTGATAAAAAGCTTGCTCTGGATGACGAATATCTTGAAAGAACAAAGTCTTCAAGTATTTTCTTCCAGGAAAGATGATTTATGTTGTACCGATGGGTTTCCCTCATTACGGCTCTGCTTTTTAAAATGGAAGCAACAATTATGGTCTGATGAAGGTTGGATGCCACCAATCCTTGCTTTTGACCAAAAATGCCTTTTATGTCCTTAGCATTTGGTGATGTGGTTTTGGGCACAGGATTCCTGAGAGAACTGTATGTAGCTGTTAAACCTGTCCAAGTAATTATAGTTGGCAAGGGAGGTGTTGAAGTACATAAATAACGTTCTGCAAGGTGTGTACCTTGTGAGGATGCCTCTCTGCCTCTCAGCTTCCTGTCTCGTAGGAGTAAAAAGTCTGCATAACAGAGGGTAAGTTGTTTTGTTTTTTGTTTTTTTTAAAGGCTTTAATCTCCAGGCTTGCTCTTGCACAAATGTAGAAACCAAAACAGTTGATCTTCAAAAAAAAAAAAAAAAAAAGCTGCAGGTACCTACACAGCCTCTAAATACCATTTTAACCTTGATAATGTTTAGAAATCTGTAGGCTGAGGTGTGATCCCATTCTGCAGTTTAATGAGTGAGTATGCATCAGGCAAGCTGTGGTACCTGCCAGAAACGTGACACAGGATGGGCTGTTCCAGCACAGCCTCAGTCATGGGATATTTAAGTCACTGAGCTCCTGAGCTTCAGGCACTGGGTTTAGACTGCAAATTGCAACAGATACTTCGAAAAATTTTACTGTCTGCCCAAATCCTTTGGGCTCTTCCTTTGAAGAATTCAGGGATAAGCTTGTGCTGTGAACATAGATTATGTGCAGCTGTATCCCCGTGCAGTCTGACTTGCTCTGCTCCTGTGTCTGTGCTGCCTGTGAGTGTGATCTCTGCAGGAAGAGGCTGCTCTCTGCAGGTTTCCTCCCAGCCCTCTCTCTTGAGTCCCTGGGCCTGTAACATCCCCATCATGGTTTGTTGTGCACGGATCACTAAGCAGTTTCCTTTCTCTTAGGGCACCTCTGTTATGTGTCCAAGTGAATCTTCAGCAGCTCCTCTGTGATTCCTTTCCTGCTCCTTTGAACATGGTAAATAAGGAGGGGGATAAGAAGGCACATTGTAAACCTGTTGACAGCTTTTGAAGAACAAAACAGCCCCTGAAATCTGCCTTGTCTGCCTTACCCTCCTCTCTTGCATGCTTTTGCTTTCTTTTCTACCATTTCCACCTTTCTCTTTTCGTTATCCATCTCTTCCCTCAAATTCTTTTACACTCTTTTGATACCCACCCCTCTTTCTTTTGGCACTTGCTGCTCTGAAAAGATTTCCTTCCTCCCCTATAGCCTCCATTTCTCATTTGGGGGGATTATTTCAAGGCCTGTGTGGGAACAAATGAAAAGGGGGATTCATTCTGTTTGAGTGCATGACAGCTGCCTGCTTGCATCAGTTCTCTGCCTGTTCTTCTCTCTCACCCCAGGTACCATGTGTTTAGAAAGTACCCTGCTGTTTTTTCTAAATGCTTTCAGCAGGGTAGAATCTGCTCTGGGAAGGTTTTTGTGCTTATTGATGCTAGCAAAAAAGGTACAGCTATTTATTTGATATCAGTTATTTAAACAAAACAAACAAAAAAGCCCCCCAGGATGGTACAATATCCAGTCAACTAAATTATTTTCTTAGGGCCCTAATTCTAGTTTTGTTCCTTCTTATTGAAGGCTCTTTGTGCTCTGCTCCCAAGCCTGCTGGCCTGTCTAATGTACTGGAATTGATGGGCAGGTCTGTCCCTTTGTGCAAGACCTGTTCCTCTGGCTTCCCCTTCCCAGGTAGGAACAGCACAACCACTGAGATAATGATCCTGAATCAAAACAGAGGTACAGCTGTTTGGATGTAGGCAGCTGTGAGAGAACCCAGTCCTTTCTGATCCTTTAATTAGGAAGAGATCCAGGTGAAGGAGCTCTGTGTCTCAGGAAAACAGGGATTTGTAGACTCTTGGGGAGAAACTGGATTTCTTCGAGCCATAAGGGACCTTGCCCTGGCTCACAGGCCTCTCAGCAAACTCTTCTTCAGCAGATGGATCCACAAGGACTGTGGGTGTATGGCTCTAGGGAAAGTGCTCTTCTGGTGTCTGCCTGTATTCTCCTTTTAACAAGGATAAGTTTACATTCTGTTTCTGGGTAAAGCATCATTCTTTAAAACACTTTAATTGGGATAAATTGATAAATTTGAGCTTTGCTCTGAAAAGGAAAGAATGTACTAAAGTTTCAAAAGTATGGTAACAATACTTCCTTTTCTGTACCAGAGGGATGAACTTTAAGAAGATGTGATGTTTCAAAGAGGGAAGAGAGACTGCACATTTTGGGAACAAATTCCCTGTGGCAAGGACTATTTTAGAAGATGAAGTTTAATTGGTGGGAACTTATGGGAAGAAAAATGTAAAAGCAATAGCCTTTAATTATATTGAACCTCGAAGTTTTATATTGAAAATGTGAATGCCAGAATTTTAGGTAATGTTTTTTTGTTGGTAATGCAAGAATAATTAGTGATAGGGATATTCCAGCTTAAAAGTGATTAATAATAATGTCTTTGTATGTGGAGAATGTAATATAGAATTTAGGCTGAAAGCAAACACAGCACTTATTTCTAACTTTTAAAACATTCAAACTAAAAATATTGTCAGTGTGTGCGTCTCTTTCTCTATAAATGTCAATTTTATGTTCAAGCCTTAAACCTGTCCCAATTTTTACCTATTGTATGATTGTACACAGTATTTATCGCTGTGCATATTGAGATGTCCCTGTTGGGAGGGTGGACATTGTTAGTTTTCCTAACAAGGTACTTATTTGCTCTTTCATTAAATATAAAATATCTGAAATGTTTCATTAGGGGAATACATAAAGTACCACTGTATGTTCTGGAAGCTCAGCTCTTGGAGTTCCTTGGGAGATTTTTTTGGCTGAAATTCTCTTCAGAACTCAAAGCACACCAAATTTAGCCTCTCATCTCAGCAACCTTCCCATACACTTAAAAAAGTTGTAGTGCTTATGTGAAAACTGCGATTATGACACATCTGAGTTGGTCTCCCTCGTTCCCTTTGAGTTCTGAATTCCTCCTCTCTTTGCCCTAATTATATCCTTAAAACAGAAAGTATTGGAGGACTTGGGAAGACATTCCCAGCCCTGGAAGCAACTCTCCCAGCAGAGATTCTGGTTTGCCTCAAAATTTAAACTAAACTGACTCAAGAGATATTTTTTTCCCTACTGCATTTAAACAATCAATAATTTAGGATGCTTGTACTGCAAAGCACCTTGTTTTTGTGGTTCATGCTGTCTGTTCATATCTCTGTGCTGATGCCTGTCTTGTGTGCATGTGTAACTTGGCTTGATATGTTTATCCATGTTGTCATGTCCCTTACAGATGCTGGTGGTGACAGACACATGCTGCCATCGGATTTGGTCGTGTCTCTCTGGAGAATGGTGTCTTTGGGGTTGCCTGGACAGCTCTTCCAGATTCTGCTGTTATTTTTCCCCTCACTCTCCTTATTTAACCCAAGATTTATTATTTGTGTGCATGCACAAAAATAGCCCAGCAGAGTCTCTGCTCATTTTTGTCTTCTGATCCATATCTGGCTTTTTTTTGGTCTAAATACAGCCTTCCAGGAGGGATTTTGTTACATCAGTACAGCTGTTGTGGAAGCAGAAGCTATTGAAGAAGCTTTTAAGAGCAGAAGGTGTGGAGCGAATAAGTAATTCTTGGGTTGGTTCTCAAAGTATTTAGTGTTGCTCCTTTTGGAACCAACAATAAGGAATAAAAATCTCCTTTTAGTATAGTTACATGTGTTTTCTGTGCCTCACTGTGCTCTGCTCCTGATTCCTGGTGCACCCATCTAGGATGAGGGGAGAACTTCCTCAGGGTCAGCCACCCACCTGCTGCAGGTTCCAGCTGGTACCATCACAAGGAGCTCACTGGTTTCTTGAGGAGCCTCTCAAACATATTTTACACAAGATCAATTATATTTTGAGTTTTAAACCTTCTCCATGTTTAAATCGGTGACCTAGAAAAGCTTTTGATCTGTTCACATCCCCATGGTGTGGGATTAAAGTTTTGCTCTGTAAGGTGCCCAAACTGGCTGAAAGGTGGTTGTGGGCTCCCCACCCTGCTGGGCACAGCCTTGAGGTGGACTGGGCACTGTCCCTCTGTGAGCACCATCTCCTGACCATTGTCCTTAAACCTGCAGGAAGCCTTGTGATGCTGCACAGAGTTTGCCAGCTGTTATTTCCACTGCTGGCTTGACCAGAAGGGATTTTTCAGGATTGTAGTGGAGTTGTGAAGCTGTTACATTTGCTGGGTCTGAGTGAGCCAAGTGAACCTGCATTTTGGGATACACCTGAGATGGGGAATAAATGTATAGAAATGGAAAATATTTACAAACAGCACTGATATTTCTGGATAACATGACTGTGTGAGCAGAAAATTAACATCTTTAGTCTGTTAACTCTGGGGAAAAAAGGGCTAAGACTCATTAAAGGCTATTCTGACAAGGAGCAGGAAGATTGTTTCCTGGGTTTTAATTTTCCTGTGGAGAGGCTGAGACAGTCTGGTGCTTAAAACACAGAGCTGGGATTACATTTGAATCCTCTCTCTCACCAAGTAATTTAATTCTGTTTCTTTTTGTGTGATATGAAAATAGCATCACTTGGTGACTTGAGCAGTTTGAAACCCTTGGGTGGAAAGATCTGAAGAACTGTAAACTGTTATCTATGGACCAAAATCCCAACTCTGTGTCTGTTTGTGTCCTCATCCAAGCTAGCAGCTCAAATCCTCCTGTTTCTTGTGAGCTGAGGCAAGATACCCTGACATTTAAAAGGTCTCCCCAGCCTGGAGAATTGCCTCTTTCTTCTACTTATTTTTCTTTTCTAAGAAGAAGAGGAAGCACATCCAAAATTAAGTGATAATCCTATTTCTGCTCCTTAACTTTAATTTTAAAACGAGCTATTCCGAAATTATAAAATCTTGTGTCAGATACCCAAACTGTGGTTAAGGAAGGAGGCAAATGTGTCTGGCATTTTCCAGCACACGCGTGGCCATATCTAACCTAAAATGAGAGACGCCAGTCCCGAGAGGCGGTGGGAGATGTCGGCGAGCAGTGGGAAGCGTGTCTGAGCCCAGCAGCCCGTGTCGGGTCTCCAGAGGTCAGACCACGGTGCTTTCTGTGTGTTTGTACATCTCCCCTCCTCCCTCTTCTTTCCCCCTCTCCATGTGTATTTTGTCTCCTCCTCCCGTGCGTGCCCGTCTTTGCATCCCCGCTCTTCTCCCCGCTCTCCTCGGGATCGATCGCCGGCCGGGCTCTCCCAAGGGCCGGGCACTTGGTGGGCTCGTCCTTGTCGCCCGCTGTGTTTTTGCCGAGTCAAGGGTATCTCTTCGGAGGCTCGGCGAGATGCTGCTCGTGGTGATGATTGCATAGCAACACAGCAGCCGGGGCGGTGGAGGAGGAGAGCAGCGGTGCTGAGGCTCAGCATGCATCCCTGTCACAGGGACTCCTGTGCTGATTCACACAGCCAGCCCCGAGCCCGCTGCCCCCGCGTCTCAGACCTGCCGGACTCGGAAGGTAGGCCATGACAAAATTTGTTTCCCACTCAGATCCTGGCTGGGCTGGAAAAGGGGAGATATTTGGACAGATGGTTTAAGCTCGGAAATGCGCTCTTTGGGGGTGTGCGTGTGTGTGTCTGTCCCTTCGCAGCAGCGCTGTCCATGCATGTGCGGGTGAGGAAACTTGCAGAGAAGAAAAGAAAAGAAAGGTGTCAGGGTGAGAGCAAGAGAGGTGGCCAAGACCACTTCCACAAAGGAGAGGCTGGGGACCAGTTAGGGATGCGGATTCCCGAGGCAAACAACAGTCTCCAGCATCCCGGTTTCACCGGCTCTGATGCTGTGCACATTGAAGGCTCATTTACCCTGGCAGTGTTTCCGCCTGGGCTGAAGGGCTGCTCCGGGCAGGGTGCATGGTGGCCTTCTAGCATCTTCCTGGGAGGATCAGGCAGCAGGGCAAGGCAGGGACCCGAATATTCCTCACGTAGTAAGCAAGGATCAGCCCACAGTCCCAGGTCTGCCCTTTCCATTCACTACCTTACACGGTCCAGCCTTGCTCCTTTATGTGTCCGCCCTCCCCTCCCCCAGCTTCTCCCCAGCTCCTTTCACTCATCATTCCTCCTTCTCCTCCTCTCTCAAGGGCTTACATTGCCATCACTGACCTTCCCTGGGATGCAGGCATCCCTGACCGACTGCAGGATTACCTGCAGGAAGCAGAGGACCTTTCCTGCTCCCCAGGGCTCAGCACTCTGCCTCCCTGTCCCTGCCAGACAGGACAACCTGGGCTGTAGTTTCTCAAGATTCAGTGCCACAGATTGTTACAAGTCCCTAGTCCAGCCTGTTTCCTTCAGCCTTCCCTCCAGCACAGCATCACAGCTGTGGAGGTTCACTGGTGGAAGTGCCAGCATTGTATTTGTGAGGTTTCAATGCTGAGATTGCCCATGTGCAGTGACAGGGGTGTGGAGCAATTACTCCCACACCCTTAAATGCCATGCTTTCTCTGCGAGAAACCAGTGTTTGTTTGTATTTTGGGTTTTAGTGCTGACCAGGGGAAAAAAAAAAAATGTCTAGTCAATTTTTTGTCGGTTTGTTTTCCTTTTGCCCTAATCCAGGGTCCATCACACCTCTCCTGCTGCTGCTCACCTCTCTGTCTTGGACCTGTGAGAGTTCTTGCTTGATTATTCTCATTAATGGTCTTTCCTGCTTGACCACAGTGCCCTTGTTGAGGAAGCTGTGTGAGGTCCCAGCCACAAGGTTCAGCTGTGCCAGGAGGGTTTCCATTCTCCTGGCACCCTTCTGTGCCTGCTGTGCCTCTGGTACCATCTCACACCCTCCCCTGCCAGCTCCCCGTGCTGGAAGCTCCTTTCTCTGCTGCTATGGGAGTTGTCCAGGCAGGGTTCTGGAGACAGCAAGAATGTGGTGGCACTCTGGAAGGGAACTGGACCAGAGTCTCATTTTGCAGCAGTGTCCAGGAATGTGGGTGCCTGGAGTGCTTGGAGGGGAAGTATTGGAGTGCTCTGATGTGATGCTGTGTTCAGATCCTCTCTGCCAGCTGAAGGAGCTGAGATGAGATGAGGACCATGTCTCTGGATTAATACCTGAGACAGATCAATGCTGCTGTCTAAAACTGGCAGGACTGTAGCCGTGAATGGGGCTGCTCTGGTTGGAGTGGCTCTTTGCAAAACTAAAAGTGAGAAAGGGAAGGGATTAAATGAATGGGTTCAAACAAAAGTCCTGAGTTCTGGAGACATACGGTGAATTTCTGAACATAATCATGTTTTGAGAAATATATTCAAGGCTTCTACTTTAGCTTGGATGTCTATGATAAAAGCATAGAAGGGGAATTATAAGTCTCATTAAATAAGACATACTGACCAGAAAGAATTCAGTCTTCAAAAAACTCTCATTTTCACAGGTGTGTAAAGATGAAACGAGTCTTTTCAGAATTGAGCCAAAATAGCTCCATCCCATTTTCCTTTGCTGTTTCTCTTTGCATAAGAATAAGGTCACTCTGATAGATCTCAAGTAGGGAAAGGAAATGTGACCCCATGGGGCACACAGCCTGGTCATAAAATTCATGGCCTCAGAAGGCCAGAGAACCTTGTGCTTTGGCAGGGAGTTTATTATAAGGACAACCTTAGAGGCAAGGCAGAGTATTCAGTTTAGAGAAGCAGGTGCCAGCTTTACAGTGAGAATGAGAAGCAAAGTGCCAAGGAAGCCAGGAGTCAGCAGCATTACCTTGGCCATCACAGCTGAGTGTGGGTGTGCTCTTCCCGCTGTTGTTGATCAGTTACACAGCGTGGCAAATGGGTGATGTGCTTTTCACAATGCAGCAAAACTTGTTTGCTGCTTCCAGCAGCAGGGAAGGGAAAGTTCAGGGGCTTAGAGGAGAAAGGCAAAGACAAGGCTTGAGGTTTAAATTGGCAGGTTTCAGGGCTACAGCAGCCACGTTTCTGAAGGAATGTGTTCAATTTTTATGCTTGGTGCAACCTTCTTTCAGTCATCAAGCAAGTGATTTCCCCCCTATTCTGCTGTCCCTTTTGGGAGGTTGATACTTGCCCTTCTCCTGCTCTGTCAGGTCTATCAGGCTGCAGCTTCTCTGTGTCCAGCACATCATGGCTGTGGGCTCACAGCTGGCTCTTCTGCCTGCTTGGGTCATTATTTCAGTGCTTTAATCTGCTAAGGGATGGGAAGAGTTCCTAGGAAAAGTGAGCTTTAGAGAGAGAAATTAAAACCCAGCTGGGAGTCTGAAACGACATGCAAAAGAAATTTGGGTTTTTCAATCTTTCTTTTAAAAAATCCCGTAAGTTATTTTTGAGCAGAGAGAGGGGTAGTCAGTTCTGCATGACCATGTTGTGGGCATACACCCACACTCACCTGGTGAGGTGGGGACATCATCATCACAGCTTCCTAGTGCAAAGCCAACTGGTGAAATTTTTCAGTTTGAGACTGTGTGAGTGTGTATATTCTGTTGCTTGGGAAAATGGAGAGTGAGTGAGCCAGGGAAAAGGATGCTGCTTGCTTATTAAGATGTGTGGCACCTGTTTATCCATTGAATTGAAATGACATTTTGGTTATGAGCTCAAAGTCCAAGTGGCCATTTAAGAAAGGAGCTCATTAGAGGTGAGAGTCTCCACTTCACCCACCCTCAGTGAACAACACATCTTCTGTGCTGCTTGCTCAGTACAAAAGTTTTATGTTACTTCTTATGGACAGATGCTTAATTGAAGCACCCTTCATTCTAATTAATAAAGGGGACCTGCTTCTTTGGTGGCAGTGCAGTGTGAAGCCCAGTGGCAGCTTTGGCCTCAGGGATTTTTAGCCCTCAGATGCTGGGGTTGGAAATGCTCCCACATGATTGCTGATAGTCCCCTTTCAGGGAGCACATAACAACCAGGAGAATGTTGGGATGATTTTTTTGTGGGAGTGTGTTTGGGTATCTATTCCGGGTTTGTAAAGAGATGGAGATTAAGGGCCCACGCTCTGAGAGGGAATTGTGTTATTTTTATGTTGATTTCAGTGGGACAAAGGTTGCTTCTCTCTCACCAAACCTTGACCAGTGAGGTCTTGGGAAGTAGGTCGTCTGGCCCCCTATCTCAGGCTTAAGTTATTTACTTACAAGTGCAGAAAACAATTTTTGCTGGAACAGGATGTGTTGTTAAGCTGCCGAGGGAGTCCTGCTGTCTGTCAGCCTGGGAATGCTGCCTTTGTTAGCATCTACATGGGAGCTGAACTCTGAAATATCCACAAGCCTCCCACCTTTCCCCTTAAAGGACACTGAACATGCTGAGCTAAAATGTTATTACTTCTCTGTACAGTAAGTTAAACAACAACAAAGTCATTAACATTTCCAGCAGCAGGGGAACATGTTTGTATTTCCACTCTCCTCATGGGATAAAGGCTGAGCTGAGCTGCCTTGCCTCAAGATGTTCCCATATTTTTTTCCTTATAGGCCAAGATCTGAAGTGGAAAGTTTCAGGAAAGAATGTTTAGGAGGAAATTAGCAATTCAAAGCATAAACCGTGTGATTGAGAGACCTCTTGACCTATATGCTGTGTTTGCTGCTGTTATATGTGGTAGAGAGCTGGAAATTCAACATCTGACATTACACTCTACTTCCTGTGACAGGTTTCTAATCCTGGGGGTTGCCTTTAGCCATGGAGGGTCAGCTGGTGAATTCCCTTGACGTTTGGGAGAGTTTTGGATATGGGTTTGTATCAGGAGGATTATAAACAAAAGCAGCAAAATTGGATGTGCACTGGTGGTCACCTTGCTTTTGGCTGGGATGGAGAAGAGGTGCTGCAGGAGCTGGGACACAGCCTCCAGCCAGCCAGGGATGCTGCTGCAGCAGGTCTGAAAAGCAGAGAGAGCACAGAGATCCCTGAGTGGAGCAGTGAG
>VZTT01061093.1:4698-18413 GCA_013400855.1 Buphagus erythrorhynchus
ACCGTTATGTCACATCCGATACATCAGGATTTGGTGGGGAAAGGTTTGGTTTTTTTTGGGTGGGTTTTTTTTTTTTTTTTTAATTTCTTTTCAGTGTTCCTGCTCTCTCCTGGAAATAGAAACACCAGCAGGTCGAATGACCTGAGGGTTTATGTATTTCCAGGGTAGGTAGGAGGAAGTTCAACCTTCGTGCTCACAAAACATTCTGAGCATTGGAAATATAATGAGCATTAATGAGGATGAAATAGAGACCCTTTGGGATCCATAACTGTTAACTCAGCTGTCCCAGAGTCCCCAAAGCTGCCACAATTCCCTTTCCCAAGCCACCACAAGCACACGGAGGGGAGGAGGAGCTGTGGTTTGAGTGAGCCAGGATGAGCTTTACATATCCCTGGGATCATTGGCAGCCCAGCTAAAATCCATTAATTAGTCTTTAGACTGTCTTAAGTGTGTCTTTAGTGTCGGTGAGCTGTTTCAACATGTGGGGTTTTTCTCTCTCTCTGTCCTGGAATAAATCTCAATTTCTCAGTCCACACAGCAGGGATGTCTCCAGCCAGTCAGTGTGCTTGGAGGATCATGGAATCATGGAATGGTTTGGGTTGAAAAGGAGCTTAAAGACCACCCCATTCCACCCCCCTGCCATGGGCAGGGACAATCTCCACTATCCCAGGTTTCTCAGGCAGAATTTTTCTCTCCTGCTTCTCAACCCCTGACAAATCCATGGAGAAATTCCCTGCATGGACAAAGGAGCCACCCCAGGTGGAGCAGCAACCACGTGTGGTGCTGGCCTGGACAGTGAGAGGACTTTTTTTCTTGGTCCTTTTTTTTTNCCTGCTTCTCAACCCCTGACAAATCCATGGAGAAATTCCCTGCATGGACAAAGGAGCCACCCCAGGTGGAGCAGCAACCACGTGTGGTGCTGCCCTGGACAGTGAGAGGATTTTTTTCTTGGTCTTTTTTTTTTTTTGTGTCAGGAAAGTTTTCTGCCCATGGACTTGTCCCTGCACCCCCTCATGATCTGGGGGCTCCCCTCCTCTCTGAGATCTTTAGCTGGTTTGGGTGATGAGCTGAAGGCTGGTTCACAGCTCCAGGGAAGAGAATCAGAGTTCTCACACCCAAATCCTGGTTTATATCCCTGGTTTGTGCATCTGCATCACTGAAGTTTATACTGAAGAAATCACTTGTGGGTGACAAGCACCAGCAAAGGCTGGGGTGGTTCTGGCAGGAACTTCTGCAATGTTTGTGTTTTTCTGCTGTGTTTAAACAAAATTTCAGAGTTTTGGAGTCCCTGCTCTGCTAGCACAGTGGTCAGGCTGGGATGGGGTTGGGGGAGAGGTTGGCTTCAAATTCATTCACGTCCCACAGGTTTGCTGGGGTCTGGTGTGGATCCCCAACTCCTGCATGTCAGGAGAAATCTCTGCAGAGGAAGAAGGAAAGAGCAGGTGCAGCCCTTGAAAGGGACAGAAAACACACCTGCTTTCTAGAAAAAGTGAAGGACACAAATTGTCAGGACTGGAAGAAAATGGAAGGAAAAGTGGGAGCGAGTGGAAGTGCAGAGCTGATGCAGAAGGGGATTTGGGAACCCCGGGTCACTGCAGGGATGCTGTCAGTGAAATGTGGTGCATGTGCAGCAGTTTTTGGGCACCAGTTTGGTCAGGAAATGAAGGTGACAGTGTCTGAAAAGTCAGGTGACAGTAATTAGTGGCTGCTGCTATAACAGATAATAATTAGTGCCAGGCTAATGAGCACTGGAAAGCACAGCAGGTTCTCCTGCAGTGCCCTGGTGTCCCCTGGGTGGCTCTGGTGACAGAGGTTCTGTGCCATGGGGCTGCTGTGGCACTGCTGCTGTCCCTCTGAGGGGTTATTTGGGAACTCGTGGCTCCAGGTGGGACCTTGGGGGAGTTCTGGGAGGAGGAGGAGGGAGGCCTTGGTGATTTCCAGCCCGAACAATGGCAGCAATTCCCTGGAGGGGAAGGGAGAGGCTGTGCCCTGACAAGCAGAGAGGCCCTGGGTGCTGCTGGTGGAGCTGCCAAGGACAGCCAGGAGCCTTTGCTCCCTTTTCCCTGTGGATAACTCACAGAAAATAATAATTTCATATTCTGCGTGCACCAAAATTTGGAATTTCTGCTTGAGAGCCACTGGCATCAACCTGGAAGCTTTTTATGATGCTGGAGGGGAAATGGCACCTGAGCCAAGGTCCTGGAGAACAGGGTGGAGGAAAACTGGAGAAGCATCAGGAATTGTCCTTTCTGGAGAAGCCAGCCGTGTTTGAGCTGCACATTCATCTGCTTCTGTTAAAGAAACACACAGCTGCTCTCTGCCTGCAGTTATTGTTTAATTCATTCATGCTGCTTGTTGGAAACACCATCGTTAAAATCCTTCTGGGGCAGAGTTTGCTTTAAAGAAAACTCTCCATGGAAAAGACTTTCCTTTAAATTTAGTACAAAAGAAAAGCCCAACCAGTTTTATTTATAGATCAGGGCATGAGAGATTTTCAGTGTTCAAGCCAGTGCTCTATCTCTGTTTCTCCCATAAAAACATGTTTAGCATTTTTCTCATCCTACCAGAATAAAATTCTTTTATTGAGATTTTTTTTTTATCCCTTCCTAAAATGCAGCCACTTGAATGAATGACAAAGAAATACCAGATTGAATAGTTTTGTGAGTTGTGATTCTGTTCTTGGGTGACATGAGCTGGGTTTTGGTTATTCTTTAATAGATCATCTCTTACTTCTCTGACTTTGGGACAGTTTATATACCTAAGGTTGTATTTCCCAGAGATCTGTACCAGATGTATGATAAATCTGGGAGTTTTATTAATATAGAAGCATCCAGAATTTCCTTGTGGGATGTCTGCCTGTAGGAGAAGTGAGAAAATGGCTAAATGGAGAAATGGGCAGAATTGTGGCCTTTCCAACAACCTGAGTGATAAAATGAACAATTTCATATCAGTTTGTGTTTAATGGGAGGGGGAAATGTTGAATTGGTTTGTTTGGTGAATGACAATGCTGCCAACACATCTTGATTTCTATTTATTCATAGTAAAATGTAAAATTTTGGGTATCTTTCTTTAAAGTGATGGTTTTCCCCTTCCTGGTGAAGGTGGGTGGTGATAACCAGGTCCATCTGTAAAAAATTAAAGGATGAGGTGATTACTGAGCAGAATTCTGACCTGCTTTGCTGGCAGGGCTTTCACAGAGCTCAGTGTCAGCTCAAAAAGAGCTGCAACTCTTAACTGTTTAAAAAAGAAGTTGGGGACAATGGTAGCTTATTCCCTTGCTGAAATTTTGAAATTTTTCCATTTTACTGTTTCCCAGTCATTCTTTAACCCTTGTTGTGTCTGCCAGCCCGTATTTAGTGGCTGACACACTTCAGAATCAAATGTTTCACTGCCTGGATGGTTCCTTCAGCTGAGCTTTGTGACAAAATCACTGATGATGACTCAACTTCCCTTCCAAATGTCTTTGTGACCTGTAACTGAGTCACGTTCTGGGTTGCTTAAGAGAGGAGTTCAAAAGCTTTAAGTGATAATTTTATGGAAAATATGTTCCCCATATGAAGCTGTGCTGTCCCTCATCATGCACCCAAGCACCTGGAAGTGTCCCAGGCCAGGCTGGACAGGGTTTGGAGCACCCTGGGGTGGTGGAAGGTGTCCCTGCCCATGGCAGGGCTGGCATGAGTTGGGATTTAAGGTCCCTTCCAACCCAAACCACGCTGGGGTTCTGAGAATGGGCAGATGCTGAATGCTGCTCTTATTTCAGCATGGCTTTATAAAATGAGAGATCTGCCCTGGGAGACCTGGGGTGGAGCTGGGGAGGGAAGCTGGTGGAAATGGGGCATGTGGGGAGTGTGCTGGGTCACAGGGCTTCAGCCCAGCAGTGACAGCCCCTGTGGTGAGGGTGTGACTGCCAGAGTGGCTCCAGGTCAGACTGAGAAGTTCCCTTGATGTATTTCAGTCATTGTATGGATGATCTCACTCCATTATTTTTCACAGAGCTTCTCAGTTCACTCTATTTAACTTTATAATTCAGAGAAATGAAACCACTTCCCCATCTCACCCGTACCAAGGGAGCAAAACCACAGCTGAGTGGCAGTGAAGCAACTCCTGGTGTGTGCCAGGGCACTGGAAGGATCCAAAATGAGACTCTGAGGAGGTCTGGAGGTGTCTGTCAGGACAGCTGGCTTTCTGTGGGTGGGATGTGCCTGCCTGGGCTCTCTCTGCTGTTTAAGGGGGTTTGTTCTCCAAGCAGAAGCTCTGCCCAAGCATCCTGCACAGCTTTTTTTTTTTGCAGAGGATGAAAGCCACCCACTTACACCTGTAATATGTTTTACTCCTGTATTCTTTCACCAGGAGTCTGGAAGTTGCTTTTCCAGCAGCAGAGTGGGCAACATGGGCACAGGAAATGAATGAAACAGGATTTCAAGGGCAAGGCCTGATAAAACAAGTTGTCCCTTCTTATCAAATTGGCTCTGAGTCTGCAGCTTGCTGTGCTGATTTTTTATGAACCACTTCATCCTTTATTCAGAAACTTTATTTCCTTCTACCAGCATGGAACCCCAGACTGGTTTGGGTTGGAAGGGACCTTAAATCTCACCCCATTCCATGAGCAGGGCAGGGACACCTATCCCAGGTTGCTCAGAGCTCCATCCAACCTAGCCTTGGACACTTCCAGGGATGGAGCACCCACATCCCGAGCCAGAATTATCCATCTAGACTTTTGTTTGACCCAGATGTCAGTGTAATGTTTTTTTTTAATGCCAATTGTAAAAGCCTTTCTCTCACACAGGTTGTAAAGCAGTATTTTCAGGTATTTAACAGGGAATAGTGAGAGTGTCTGGTGCTTTCCCAACTGGGTCATTCCTTCCCCAAAACTCTGCTCTTTGCTCTGTTTTAGCACAAATCTTCCTGGGAATAACCCAGTGGAACATGAGTCACTGCAGGAACCAGCGCTTGGGTGAGGTGGGCTCCTGGCTTATAAATGGCACAATTGTAGATACAGGAGTGCAAGGGCTGCTCTGCTTGGAAAGCTGGCTGGAAAATAGCACTCATGAGGTAGGCAGGCATTTACATCCACGGGAACCATTGGCTATTTTGTATATATTTGCATTTCATTTTCTAACCACACTTTTGGAGCTTGGGTTTTCACTATTCATTGATGAGCTTATCACGGGCTGCACCTCACAACAAAATTGTGGCGTCCCTGTGGGGCTGCCCCTAGCTCTCATTTGGCCAATTCCTGGGCTAAAAAGCCACCAGCAAGGTGGAGAAGCCTGATGAGCTCCCTGCTACGTGTTTGATGTGTTATTTTTGTGTTAATGAAGTATGGGAGGGTCTGTGTGAAACTTGGGGTGTCTGAATGCAGAGAGCAGAATTCTGTTTGTCCATTGCTGTTTCAACCCAAATCTCTGAAAGGGACGAGTAGTTTGCTCTTCCACCTGTAAAAAAGAACAAAATAAAACCCCACAATAAATGTGTATTTGTGAGTGGAGAAGGGTTTCTCTCCCAGTTCAACCTTCTGCTCGTTCCTGGGGGTGAACAAAGTCCCCCTGCCCTGGGAGAAAGGAACTGGGGAGGAAACATTGCAATGGCTTCAAGATTTTTCACCTCCTCCGTGCAAATGAAACCAAACCTTGCAGGGTTCAACGCTGAAACTGTGGGGAAAGGAGAAACAGGGTTTAGCAGCCAGAACAGAGGAACGGATCCTTGTGATGTGCAAATTCTGTCTTTCACCTTCCTTGAGCTCTGAGCTGTCCTGTCCTGCCTCGCATGGTGCTGTCCTGTGTGTGAGAAGATTTTCGGCTCAGCAGTTATCTGTGACACTGGGAGGGGGAATATATTTCCCAAAACATTATTTTCCCGGGGGTTAAAAGCCGTTTTTAAAAGAATTCCCACCTCGTTCTAAGCCACAACCACATTTAAGAGGTTATTAGTGGGACAGCAGTGCACGACGAGGGGGGGACACGAGGTGATCCCAAGGCTTGCCTGGTGTAATTCTCCTCAGCTTGGCGAGCTCTGCCCAAGGAATGAGGTTGACTCATTCTTCCTGGATGCGATCCACCTCTCATGGAAATCGATGGAATTCTTTCTGCTGCGTTTTTAACACATGTTCTTACAGTTACTTTCTCCAGCAAGCCCTCGTTTGTAAATCTACATGAACTCTTGGTTCCCTGCGGTTAAAAATATTATTTTTTCGGTAGTGATGGACCAGTCACTCGGAGAGTCCCGTAAATACTTTCCCATCTCTGGTTATGATCTGCAGAGCCGAGCACAGGAGCTCTTTGTGCTCTCTGCGCTTACACGATTTCATTGATTCGCCTTTAAGGTCAGCGGGGAGAGCCGGGCTCCTGCCGGGGGGTTTGGGGGGTCCCCAGGAGCGGGGCTGTCCCCAGTGGGGTGGCCCGGGGGTCCCGGGGGGCCGGGCCGGTCCCCCCGCCCGGGCAGCCTGGGGAGCGCTGCCCCGCTCCCTCGGGAGCGAGGGATGACGGCGACATCACCTCACACCCCATCAGGATTTTGCCTTCCCCCCCCGGCCCGTGAGTTATGCTCTGAACTGCCTTTTTAAAGATTTTTTTTTTTTTTTTTTTNNTTTTTTTTTTTTTTTTTTTTTAGGAGCTGCTTTGTATTAAATGAATAAAATATGTTCGTGTCCCGTCGGGTCCCTGTTCGCTTCCATTCCGCCCCTTTATAAAAAGGAGTTAATCAGGAATGAGTTGCCACTGGCTTTTTGCAGTTTATCGCATTCCCCAAAGGAGTTTTACATCCTCAGCCCATTGGATCATCATCTTTTAATCCTAAAAAGAAAACTCTGCCTGTATATGGGGGTGTTTGAACGCAGAGATCCCGGCGCCTTGTAAACAGGTTTTGGTTTTTTTCCCCAAACCCAGTAAGAATTTGGGTTTCCGTTTATTTTATGCTCTCACAGATGCTTCTGGTATCAAAATCTCGCCACTTTCATTTGTTCAGCTGTAGAAGAACAGCGTCTGTCCAGCCCCGAGAATGTTTTCAGGTGTTCTGGGAGCAGATAAATGTTTCCGATTTTAGAACGCTGTTAGTGTTTAAAGAAAAAAGAGCATTCGGAGAAGGGTTTGAGTCTTTACTTTTCCTGTTTGTTAGGGAGAAAAAAAAAAAAAGTGTTCTTAATTATGACTTGCGGGATTGGGGGGGATGCTTGGAAAGCTCCTCCAGAAAAGTAATTCTAAACAGCAAAGAAAAAAAAAAAAAAGGAGGAAAAATGCTCTATGATGTTTTATTTTAATAATCCTTTGCAGGCATGTGAGCCGTGGTCTGAGGGAGAAAAAAAAATAAAGAAGTTTCAGGCAAAAGGCACGAACAATACCGCCTTTAAACCCAAATCTGCAAACTTCTGAGAATATGCCCTCGTATTGAATACACCGGATTTCTCTCCCGAGCGAAGGGGAAGGTTTTGTTCGTTTGGACAGTCTTTGAATACTGTTCTAAAACTTCTTTCAAGTGGGAACTGAAGAGAGAAATGTTAAGTTCTGGGAGGAGACAATAAGTTAGCATCTTTGAGCGGGGTCCCTTGCATGCAAATCAGCCTTTTGGCAATTTGGGGGAGTTTAATTGGAAGGTGGAAGCGTGCAAAGATAAGGCAGCGGGAGCGGCAGGACCAGCTCCCGGGGGGAGCCGGGCCCCGCTCCTCACCTTGCCCGGGGACCCCGGCTCAGCCCCGGGCCCGCCCCGTCGGGCACAGCCCCTCTCCCCCCGCTCAGCTCCCCAAGGTGTCTCGGAAATAAATCCCTCGCTCTGAAGTTTCTATAATTTTCACCTAATGAATTCTTGCCGCCCCTTTTCCCTCCGCCCCCGGGACTCCGGGTCAGGCCTGGACGGCGCGTCCGCCGCTCTTGGCTGCGCGCAGCCCCTCCTTGGGATCAGTGCTCTTCATTTCCCACCGCCAGAAAAGGTCTTGAACTCAATTAATAGCTAATAATTATCCAGCCAGCCCAGCCGCAGCCGTCCTTAGCGGGGGGAGCGCGAGTGAAGCAGGCGCGGAACCCGCGGGGGCTCCGGGGGTCGCGGAGGTCGCTTTGGGTGTCCCCTTGGGGACTTGGGCAGCTCTTCGGGGGCTGAGCCCCAGCCCCGCAGACCCAGAAGGAGAGGACAGTGAGGGACACCCCCCGAGAGCTCCATCGGGGACCCCCAGGGGACAGGAGTCACCCCCAGAGCGGGCGGAGAAATTCCGAATTCTGGCAGGGCAGCAAATGGAGTTTTGGGGTTCGGCCACCCTCTCGCCACCCCCACAACGTTCAGATAAAGCCAATCCCCTCCTGGCCGGAGCCCGGGGGGGCTGCGGGCCCGGCTCGGGGCTGCCGGGGAGGAGCGGGGGGTCCCCGGCCGAGGGAACCCCAAAAGCGGAGCTGCGGGAGGGGGAACGCACCCGGCTGCTGCCTCTCCCTGCGCGCTTTAAACCGGGGGCAGTTCTGCTGATTCCGGGGGGAAAGGCGGCACAGATCGTTGTAGTGCCTTCAGAATTCGGCATCCCGGCTGGAAAATGCTTGATCGAATATTGCATCACCCATACCTGTTTCCCAGGGCCACTTCCCGCAGGAGAGAACCTCCCCAAAAACCCTGGGGAAAGGAGAAAGCACAGCCCTGAGAGACCGGGGGCTTGGGCTCTTTCCATGACAAAACTCTGCTGAATTACAGCGCCCATCGTTTCCATTTTGCTTTCATTTGGCAAGCAATCTCCGGGCAAAAATATTTTGATCAAACGTCTAAAAAAAATTGCTATAACTCCTTAATTTCCCTTCATTCCCAGAGACCGTCACGATTAAAACTGCTGTGTTTACATCCCCAAAACTGTCTGCTCATGGGAGACAACACTGCTCGATGTCTGACGATTGTAATTATAATCATGTTCAAGTTAGATATTCAAATGTAAATGGTGCTTTTCTTTTTCTTTTCCCTTTTTTTTCTTTTCTTTTTTTTTTTTTTTTTTTTTTTTTTTTTTTTTTTTTTTTACGACTTCTTATTTTAGGACATGAATTTTTACCTTCGCCGGGACCAGCAAGGCGCAGTCTCGCGCCGTGGAGTGTAACGAATTCGGAGGAATTCTTAGAGCTGAACATGTTTTTTGAAAAATCTGAAATGGCAATTTACACGGTGTTTTTTCATGGCCAGAGGAGCCAGTGTTTTCTTCTAGAAATAAGGGGGAAAAAAATAGACTGATCATCTCATATTGATGCACAGACGGGTTTCAGTGCAGCTGGAATATCAGGGAAGAGGTGCAGGACAGTGGATGCAGGCACAGGTTATGCAGCAGTGTTAATCTTTCCCCCTGTATTTCATCGCTAAGGGGACCAGCAAGAGTGACTTAATTTCTTTTTTTTTTTTTTCCCTGTACAAAATGCAGCCATTTCTGCCTTTCTCACTGGTGCCTGTTCCGGCGCTTCTCAAAGGTTTTCGGGTAAAAAAATTAATTTAAACCAATGGGAGTGTAAATAGGTCACTTCAGGAAAGGGTCTGGCGGGTGGAGGATGTGACACCCGCACTGAGCTCCATCACCTCTACCTGCGTGCAGAGCAGCTCTGAGCCACCCCGAGCGGCCCCGGGTGGCACCGGGGGGAGGACCCCGGCCGGGGGAGGGGAAGGGGGGGTGCGCAGCCACCTTTGGAGAGTTTAATTTTGGTTATTTTTATATTTTTCGCCTCTTTCTCCGAGCAGCTGCTGGGAACGCGAGCTGTCCCCGCCGCCTGGCCGGGCCGAAGGATGCTCGGCGGGGGCTCCCCGCGGTGTCCCGGTGTCCCCGCAGCCCCGGGGGTGGCCCGGGGCTCCTGGCTGTCCTTATCCGCCCCCTTGTGCCGGCTCCTCGCAGGGGCCGGGGCTCGGCACCGCGTCCCGGAGGTGTCGGAATTCCTTGGCAGCGGGGGATGCGAGGCGCGCTGCTCCACGGCGTGGGTGCGAGGCAGCTCCTCACCACCCCGTGGGTGCGCTCCCGCCGCGAATTAGCGGCAGATTAGGAGGGAAAATCCCCAGGGAAGCGTGTGACATTCTCAGCGCCTGATCCGCGACCCCGCGGAGCGCAGCCCCGTCCTGTGCCACCGGGCTCTTGCGTAGTTTAAAATATTAATTCCCGGTTTAATCCCGCCGCAACCGTGCGCAGAAACAAGGAGTGATTGATGCGAAAATCCTCGGCAAGGGGTTACTCGGGGCGTGCGGCGGCGCCCGGACAAGCTGGACAGGCTCAACCGTTTTAATCTTCTTTACTGCTTGGAAATACTTGTGCAAAACAGCTCGCCAAGCTCCTTTCCCCTCTCTCTCCGTGCCCCCGTGGGTGCCCACCCGAGCCCGGGGCTCCCGGGAGGGCCACGCGGGGAGCGGAGCCGGGCAGCTCCCACCTGGAGCGTGTTTTCCAAGCTTGCCTTGTAAAATACCTGGGAACACACGGCTTTGTGCTGGAGATGCCAAGGAACCCACCCGTAAATTCCTGCCACTCCAGCGCCCCCTCCCCAGAGCTGCGGGGACCCCCCCACGCCGAGGGGGCTGCGCGATGAAATCTGCACTAGCGGGGCGAGGGTGGGGGGATCAAGCGAGCCCGAGCAGGCTCATTGGGGTACCGCCCGCTTCCCTGCGCCCCCAGACCCCATAGACGCCCCTCGGCCGGGCCACGCTGCCCTTCGGGTCCGTGTGCTGCAGAGGGGCTTGGCTGCTTCTTTCCCCGGTTATTGAGCCTCGGTGGAAATTCGGCCGCCTCCGCTGGGGTGGTTTTCCCCTCCAGCCATCCCCGGGGTGCCCCGGGCGGGCTGTGGGCAGAGCTGCTGGGGAAGTGGCGGAGCACGGAGCGGCTCCAGGCCGGGCAGGGCCCCGGCTCCCTGCGCCGGCTCCTTGGCAGCCACCCGGCTTGACCCGGCAGCGCCCAGAAGCTTCCTGGCGCTTCTCCCTGCCTCCACGGCCGTTAATTTGCCGTTCCCCGTGGAAGCGACACGCACTCAAACAGGTGCAGGCTGCAAAAGCCGGTGGCCACCGCGGGATGCTCGCCCGGCGGGACACGGGGGGAGCTTTGGGGATTCCGGGGGGGCTGCGGGGCTCTCCCTGCCCGGCCGCACACCTCGCTCCGGGGCTTTGCTGAGCCCCAGGAATCCCTGTCCTTCCACGGGGGGCTCCGAGCCGGGATGCAGTGAGGCACCCGTGGAGCCAGGGACACCCTCGGTGGGAGCAGGAGCGTGTCCCGGTCACGCTGTCCCCGATGACCGGGGCCGGTGCCCTCGCCCCGCCGCCCCCCGAGCTGGTTTGGCTCAAAGCGAGCTGGGGGAACCGCAGCCGCCCGCCCGTGCCCGCTGCGGGAAGGGATCCCACTCGTGTCAGGGATGGCAGCGTGTCCTTCCCCACACGCACCGCAGCCCGCGGCCAGCGCACCCCGGCACCGGCCCTTCCAAATTCGTTCTTTTTTTTTTTCTCCCACCACACTTTCGTCCTTTTTTTTTTTTATCATTTTAGTTTGGTTTTTTTTTCCCTCCCTTTCCCCCTTTCCTGAGCTGGCAAAGCGCCGCAGCCCGGCCTTGTCTCCTCGCTCCGTGCCCGCCGGCGGCTGCGGGAGCCCCGCTCCAGCCCGGCCGCCGCCGCCTCGGCCCGGCAGGAGCGCGGCCGGAGCCGGCGAAGCGGCACGGGCAGACCCAGGGTGCCGGGGACAAGCGGGGCAGCCCCAGCACGGAGGATTTCGATCGCTGCTCGGTGCCTTCGTTTGCAGAAGCATCGCCTAAACCGTGGTCACCCCAGACCCACCTCAGCCGTGCACCCTCGCAATCGTTCTGCCTCTCCCCAAATACCCCCGAGCGGCTCCGCTGGAGCGTGGCTGTTTCCCGCAGGGGCTGATTCCTGGGGGAGTCTGGATGATGGAGGTGCAGGGGGGTTTTGGCAAGAAAACAAAAGCCGGGGTTGTGGGGGGCTCGGGCTGCGGGGGGCACGGCCCCGATGCTCGCCCGGTGCTCCGAGCCCTCCGTGACCTTCGTTCCCCAGCTCGGGGACGCGGCCACCGGGTCATCTCTGCTGGCCAGCCGCGGGTCTCCCGGCTCTATCCGGTCTTCTGCCAGAAGACCGCTGTAATAACAGCGAGAAATAACCCGGGACGGCGTTTTCAAACTGAAATCCGCCCGTCCCGGGAGCAGCTCGGTGGGGGACGCGGGGACAGCGAGCGTCCAAGGATGGCTGGAAGAAATATTTCAATGAGTTGGAAACACTCAAGCTCCTGTTTCACCGGTGAGGCTGGGAAGAGCTTGTTTTTCCAACCTCGGGGTGCCCGGCGCGCCGTGGAACGGCGTCCTCGAGGCAGGAATTCACAGGCACCGCTTCGGCATTTTAGGCGACACGTGGCTCCGAGTTCCCTTCAAACGGATTTATTTTATTTGGCCTCCTGCTCCCCCACCCTTCCCTCGAACGCCGGCTCCTCGGTAGCATCTGAAAGGCCTCTGCTCCCATTTGCAATTAAAGAGTTTATTGAGGAGGGGAAAACCGGTAATTAGCAGGAATATTCCCCCCCTCCCCAGTTCCACCTGCAGGGCAGGAGTGCAGCTGGCGGAATGGCTTCCAGCAGGGACCTGACGCACCCACACGAGTTTTGCTTTGTTTTTTTTTTTGCGGTGCCCTTCGGTGCGAGGGCTCCCCGGGATGGGTCCACACCTCCAGCGCGGAGCGCCGCGCTTCCCTCACCCCGGTATTTTATGGAATGTTTAAGACGACGCGCGTTTCTCCCTCTCTCCATATTAATCTCATTAAATCCTACCTTTCAACCTTCTTCCGTGACCATCTGACCTGGCCACTTGAATTAAAATAGTGCTTTCTCCGCAGTCAAAGCCAGCACATCAATCACCGGCTATTTACACTTCGCTCCTCTCTTCAAAGCAGCTCTGCCCCAGCGCTCGCTGCCTCCGCTCAGGGGGGGCTGCCAGGTCCCGGGGGGCTCCCCGGCGCTCCGGGGGTGTCTGTCCTTCCTCTCCCCCCTTTCCTCGGGTGTCTGGCGGCTTCCCCCGTCCCTGGGGAGCGCTGCCTTCCACCTGAAAGGCAGAGCAGAGCGGCCGCCCTCCCTCCCCGACCCCTCCCGGCGGGCGCTGCCCGCGGGGTGCGGGGCCCGGGGCCCTCCCGGCGGGGCTGCCGCGGAAAACCGAGGCTAAAAACCCCGCAAACACCGACAAACCCGAGCCGGGGACGAGGAGCGAAGCTGCGGAACGCTGGAAAAATTCTGGTAGAAACACGAGAAATACCGACAAAACACAACAGCGCAAGTTCTGTTATTTTAAAAGTTATTATTTTTCAAGTTAAGCAACACCCTCCCGAGCCGAAGGGGGAGAGGAAAGCCAATAAAAAAAAAAAAAAAAAAAAAAAAAAGAAGGGCAAAAAAAAAATAAAAGGAAGAAAATAAAGACAGACACTGGATGAAAAGTTACATAAATAAACATTTTTCAGATTAAAAACAAAAGCATGTCCAAACTAGGAACGTTTACAAGATGACAACTGCTAACAAACTTTCTCTACAGCATTGCTATTTAGTAGTAATAATAATAATATAATAATAATAATCACCTCTTTATAGGATGGCACCTTGATCCTTAAATATTGTCCAGTGTGTAAGGTCAGTGTGCGGAGGGTTAGGAGCGGAGAGGGCTGATTTTTCTTAAAGGGGCAGATCAGGGGAAGGCTGTGATGGTGCCGGCAGAGAGGAGGGGGCAGAGATAAGTGGTCTGAGGAAGAGGATAGGACAAAAA